>ONZH01000686.1:0-44390 GCA_900303285.1 Rhinella marina | reverse complement strand
GAAGGCAGAGGAAAAGGACAATTTTACCTCAAGCTTAGAACAGAAAGCTCGCCAAAACTTAGCAACAAATTGTACCCCCCTGTCAGACACAACCTCATCAGGAATACCCAATATGTTGAATAAATAGATCTGCCAACTCCTCTGCTGATGGCAGTTTTTTAGCGAAACAAAATGGCCCATCTAGAGAAACGATCCACCACCACCCATATAACAGAGAACCCTTGAGAAAGTGGCAGATCGGTAACAAAATCCATAGACACGTTAGACCAAGGCCTGTCTGGCACTGGGAGCGGGAGAAGAGGTCCCTCAGGACGTCTCCTGGGGACCTTTCCTCGCGCACAGACCTGACAAGCTAGAACAAATGCATGAACGTCAGTATTCATATGTGGCCACCAGTAGTTTCTTTTCAATAGATCTAGTGTTCCCCGAACACCTGGATGACTGGCTAGTACGGAACAGTGTGTCTCCTCTAACACTCTCAATCGAAGGGACAAGAGAACAAACATTTTGCCTTCCGGAAGGTCTCTTGGGGCAGAATTTTGTTTGGAGCGAATTTGATCTGAGAGGTGAGAGGAGATGGCTGCCAAAACAATACCAGCCGGTAAGATGTTACCAGGTTCCGACTCAGGACCCTCAGGGATACCAAAACTCCTAGACAAAGCATCAGCCCTGACATTCTTGGTACCAGGTCGGAAAGTGACCACAAAATTAAAACGAGAGAAAAACAACGCCCATCTAGCCTGATGAGCATTGAGACGTTTTGCATTATCCAAGTACACAAGATTTTTGTGATCAGTGATCACTGTCACTGGGTGAAGAGCTCCTTCCAGGAAATGGCGCCACACTTCGAACGCCCATTTGATGGCAAGGAGCTTGCGATTCCCAATATCATAATTCCTTTCACAAGACGAGAATTTCTTGGAAAAGAATGCACATGGTCTGAGGTTAGTGAGAGCAGCTGACCCTTGAGATAAAACTGCCCCTACACTGACCTCGGAAGCATCTACCTCAACAATAAATGGCTGAGAGAGATCAGGGTTGAATTAATACAGGCGCAGAGGAGAACGCTTTCTTGAGTTCCTCAAACGCAGAGTACGTAGCAGGAGACCAGTTACTGGGATCAGCCCCCTTGCGGGTAAGATCCGTGAGTGGCTTGGCAATTACGGAAAAGTGCTTGATAAAATTCCTGTAATAATTGGTGAAACCAAGAAAACGTTGAAGGGATTTTAAATCCGTGGGCCGAACCCAATCCGCGATTGCCTGAACCTTACACGGATCCATCTGAACCTCGGAAGGAGTGACCACATAACCCAAGAATGAAACTTTTTGTACACAAAAAATGCATTTTTCTAGTTTAGCAAAATGATTACGCAGACGGGACAACACCAGACGAAGATGTTTACGGTGTGAATCAAGATCAGAAGAAAATATCAGGATATCATCCAGATAAACCACCAAAAAAACCCCAATACAGTCATGAAAGATATGATTCATAAAACCCTTGGAATACAGCTGGGGCATTGCTTAAACCAAAAGGCATAACCAGAGGCGTATTAAAAGCTGTCTTCCACTCATCCCCTTCCCGGATCCGAATCAGGTTATAAGCTCCCCGTAGATCTAACTTGGAGAACCAGTTGGCCCCCGGAACCTGATTCAGGAGGTCCGGGATGAGGGGAAGCGGTCCAGAGTTTTTAACAGTGATTTTATTAAGTTCATGGTAGTCAATACATGGTCTCAAACCCCCATCTTTTTTCTCATAAAAAAGAAACCAGGCCCCGTAAGAGATTCGGAAGGTCGAATATGTCCTATAGCCAAACTCTCATCGATGTATTGTTTTAGAGACTCTCTTTCTGGCACAGACAGATTATAAATCCGACCCTTAGGTAACTTGGCATCAGGTAATAGATCAATCTTACAATCAAAGTCTCTGTGTGGAGGCAAGACTTGAGACAGAGGTTTCGAAAAAACGTCTGCAAAATCTGAAATAAAACTCCGGGATCTCAGAATCACATACATTGGTAGAACAAAGGGAAACTTGAGACATATGGGCCTTACACTGAGGGCCCCAGTGAATTAATTCCTGACTCACCCAATCAATAACGGATTGTGCAGCTGAAAGCCAAGGAAGACCCAGAATAATGTCCACAGACAAATCTTTCATTACAAGGAAAGAACAATACTCAATATGTAGTGCACCCACCACCAATCTTATTTCAGGAGTACGGAATTTGACCAACCCGGCATGCAGAGGGGTCATATCAACACTAGACACCTGGATAGGAGGGGACAAGGGAATCAAAGAAGGCACAATTTGGGAAACAAATTCAAATTCAATAAAGTTGGCGGCTGCACCAGAATCCAAAAAAGCCTGTCCAACACGTGAGGCTGACTGGAAAGAGACGGTGCAGGGCAAAAATACTTTAGAATCATAAGGGAGTACCTGAGCTCCTAGACAGTCCTCTCGATAACTGTCTAGGAGCAGAAGTTTTCCTGCTGAGGTTTTCTTCGGACAGGTATTCAGCAGATGATCCGGACTCCCGCAGTAGAAGCACAAATGATTCCTCGTACGATGTTCCCTTCTCTGCTTAGGCGTAATACTGCCGAGTTCCATCGGTTCCGGTCCGGATTGGCTGGAGACCGGATTGAGGATCGGCTGAGGAGGCAGGAGACACCCGAGGAGGTCGCCTGGCTCTTTAGACGTCTATCTGCCCGGACGGCCAGGGTCATAGCTACGTCAAGTGTTTTAGGTTCAGCATGGGCTAAGAACAAATCCTTCACATGGTCAGACAGTCCAGTCATGAAAAGGTCTTTCAAAGCCCTATCATTCCACCCGGAATCGGTCACATATTGTCTAAAACTAGCACAGTAATCTTCTGCCATCTGTCCACCCCTGACGTAGAGACAATAACTGGGATACAGCTAACGCTGGGCGATCTGGCTCATCATATATCTGACCCAGCGCAAACAAAAAACTTGTCAAGGGATGAGCGCAAAGGAGAGGCAGTGGGTAAAGAAAAGGCCCAGGTTTGGGGGTCTCCGTGCAGGAGAGACATAACCAACCCCACCTTTTGCGCTTCAGTTACAAACGACCGAGGTCGTAAAGAAAAATGCAAAATACATCCTTCCCGAAACAGAAAAAATTTCTTACGGTCACCGTAAAAAAAATCAGGAAGGGGGACCTTAGGTTCAAGTGCAGGTGTAGGAACTTGGGGTGCAGACACAGGAACCGAGGCCTGCATGTTTTCCTGAACCTGAAGGCGAGTAGCAAGATCCTGAACCAAATTGGTCAAGGCCTGGACCTGAGATACCACCACTGACATTTGCTCCATAGGTGGAATAAACTTAACTGGCCATATACAGGTTGCAGGTTTATTTCTGGCCGGTTTTTCTGTCAAGGTTGGGGTACACAGAAAAGGGAGATGTGATCCCTGAGCTCTCCCCAACCCCTGTCCCTGCCTAATTGCCTCCGTGTCCTAGGCGACACGGCGACAACCACGAGGACTGCAATTACTCTTGACTAAGGTGCAGGGAAAAGGGAAAACAAACAGAGACGAACAAAACACAGAAGAATCGTCAGCTAGCCGTGTCAGAAAACCAGAGATAATGTCAGTACAAAATCAGAAGATGGTAGAGTAGTCAGGTACGAGCCAAGGGTCAAAAGCAGTAGAATACACACGATAACAACGCACAAGCAGGAATAGCAAGGATTTGCAAAAACCGGCAAGGAGCAGAGAGGAAGGTAGGTATTTATGCAGGAAGATATCCCACCCCCAGGTTCTGAATGGACCAGATTCAGAGAAGCCACTCAGCCCAGCACCTGAGTATTAAACCTAAGTAGACAAACCAAACATGAAGATGGGCGTTGGCTCCAAAACAACCCACAGTGTGAACATGGTTAAAGGCAAGGCGTAGGCACTAAACAGAAACACACAAAAACTCAGAATACCAAGCAAAACATAGAACCTATGTTCTCCGGTGACCAGACTTGACAACTAGCTTCTTCTCTACTACCCTTCTTGTGAATGGGTACAACATTAGCCATTCTCCAATCATCAGGAACATCTCCTGTAAGAAGGGACTGATTATACAGATCAGTCAGGGGGCCAACAATCACAGATTGGAGTTCTTTAAGAACTCTGGGGTGGATGCCATCCGGACCCATTGCCTTATTTAACTTTAGCCGGACAAGTTCCTGTAGAACATCAGCCTCTGAAAACACTGGGGCTGAAACTTTACAACTAGAGGCAATGCTATGTCCAGCCATGTTCTGATTATGAAAGTCGCCATCTGAAAAAACTGAGCAGAAGTAGTTATTCAGATGGTCTGCGACCGTCCCATCTATATACAGATTTTTTCCATTGCCAAGTTTAGTAATGCCACAGTTTTTCTTCTTCCCGTCACTAATATATCTGAAGAAGGTTTTATTTCCCTCCTTAACAGATTTGGCCATTTCTTCATCTTTTGAAGCTTTAGCAGCATTAATAATCTGTTTTGTCTTCTTCTGTATAATTTTATACACTTCTCTGTCCGCTACACTTCCAGACTCTTTATACCTCTTATAGGCAGACTTTTTATCATTCACTATAGCTCTTACCTTTCTAGTAAACCATAGTGGATTTCTCTTTCTTTTCCTTTTGCTAATTTGTCTAACATATAGTCTAGTTGCCTTTAAGAGGACTTCTTTAAATGCCTTCCACTGAACACTCACTCTTGCTGTTTTATCCCACCCTTTTAATTCTCTCTTTACATATTCTCCCATAACCTCAAACTTGGTCTTCGTAAAATCCAATACTTTGGTTGCAGAATGGGATTTCTCACAGTCAGTTTGGACTTCGAACCACAAACATTGGTGGTCACTGGAACCCAGATTTTCTCCCACCTTCACCTCAGATACCAGATCCCCATTTGTAAATACTAGATCTAGGATATTTTCACCTCTAGTTGGCGCTTTCACCAACTGTTTTAGGGACATACCCGTCAGGGCCTCTACTATGTTCCTACTTTTGCATGTGGACGCACAAGGGATATTCCAATCAACAACATCAACATTTGTGTAATCTCGTCCACCAGCATAATGTCATGCTCTTCAGATTGCCCTGGAGGCCTATAGATAGCACCTACTCTGGTAACAGATCCCTTTTTATTTTGCAAGCAGACCCAGAGAGTCTCCAACTCCTTACATGAATTTTGGATCACTGTTGATTTTATGGTATCTTTAACATAAATGGCGACCCCACCCCCCCTTTTCTCCACCCTATCTTTCCTATACAAAGTGTATCCCGCAATGGCTGTTTCCCAGTCATTGCAATCTCTGAACTATGTCTCTGTTATTACAACCAAGTCCAAATTATCTCTACAAACTATTGATATTAGCTCGCAGATCTTGTTGCCTAAGCTGCGAGCATTTGTACACATTACATGAAGAACATTACATTTATCACCAACAACTCCATCTACTTCCCTGACAACATCACCAACATCATCCACCGCACTAACATCAGTATCTAGAGCACCAGCGACCACTTCAATTGCACCAACAACTGTATCTACCACACTAACAGATTGCTGATCAAGACGCTCAATACCCTGGTTCACCAAAACTGTTCGGGGACAGAAATCATTCTCCTCAATAAAATTCCTGTCCCCTCCATCTAGTTTAAATGCCTGTCGAAAAAACCTGAACTCTTCTCCAAGTACCTCAGTGCCTTTGTGTGACGGGTGCAGACCATGTCTCTTGTACATGTCCTTACTACTCCACCTACTAACATTGTGACTAACAAACCCAAAACCTTCATCTTTACACCACTGCCTTAGCCAACCATTGAACTCCAGGATACGACATGCCTTAATATTTTGAGAGTGGACTGGCAAAATCTCCGAAAAAGTAATGGAATCTGTCATTCTGCTCAGCTCCAGGCTGAGACTTTGAAATTCCATTTTTACCACATCAACATTTTTCTGGGACAAATCGTTTGTCCCAAGATGAATAACCAGATCAACTTCAGTCTCCTTTGTTGCAGCCTTAACAATATTTGTGATCCGTTTTTTATCCCTGCTTGTAGTAGCACCAGGAAGATATCTCACCTCCTTCAGTCAATCCTCATTCTGACCTAAAGCAACACCTCTAACAATCGAGTCACCAACAAGGAGATGCCTTCTCTTCTTTTTCATTATACACAGGGATTATACACAGAAATTCCAACAGTATTGTGTTTATGCTCCACAACTCTCAACCTCCCAGAGCCAACTATCTTCCACATAGCCCTTCTCCTCATGGACCTTTGGGGAAGCGGTGTTGGATTACAGGGCTGCTTGACAGCACTAACTGGCTGGGACACTTCTTTCGATTGCAGGCTACACACTAAAGACTGCAGCCTAGAAATTTCACCATATAAAGTGGACAATTGCATACATAATGGACAATACCCCAAACTCCAAAGAGTACTTCGGAACACAATTACCAACTGAAATACTGTATTTATGGCATATTGTACACATAGTATATACTATAAATGTCTGGTTACACCTACAGGATTCCATCTAATGGGAGAATACATGAAAAATGCATGTGAGCAGCCACAAGACTTAGACATACATGTCTGTCACCAGATGGTCTGTGGCCGCACAGAATTATATCGAGGGCCCCCGGGCCGCAGGTTGTGCACCCCTGTTATATGTAGCCCTCATTCTGATATGATAAAATCTGAGACTCCTGAGGTCCTACTCTAAACCTATTTATGCCTTTGGGCATCTACATTCAGAAACAGATAAAAAAAAACATCCTACATGATATGATAAATGAATATGCAGATGTGTATGGCTACATTTAGAAAAGAAAAATCATAGAAAATAATGCACTAACACAACAGATGCAAACATTCTGATATGATAAAATCTGAGACTCTGAGCTACTACATTTTGATCAAAACACATTTGTGCCCACCTACCCAGTGCCAAAGTGGTCTCAGTCAGGAAGGTCCCACTCTAAACCTATCTATGCTGTTGGGCATCTATATTCAGGAGAGCAGATGGTGCACATATAGAGTGCTGCTCCTTGTTACCTTTGAGTGTGTGAAAATGTAAAAATAACAATTGAAAAACTTAATGCAGGTGAGCTGAGATTGACAAAGTATAAACTGCTAGTGGTGCTTGGTCAATGATCATACAACCAAGGAGGTGCACCCTTTATTTTGGGTTCTGCAGCAGGGTATATGTTGAGGCACAGTCACATTAATACTGGGTGGCATCTCCCCTTGCTGCGATACAGGCTGCCACGCTGGCATGGTAACATATACAAATGTTGGATACCATTCTGTGGCAGGGTTGGGAAATAAAATTTTTCTTTTTTCTGGACAACTTATCCCAAAATCACTGATATCCAATATGTTTTACGAACAAATTGGAAAACCATGATGAATGATAAAGATTATAAGTAATACATGTCTATGTTCAATATACTGATAAGAACTCATTACCAGCATTTACTGTGGGCTGTACAATTACAATTGCCATCAAAATAATCTGGCCAAGAACCACCAGCCTAAAAAAAAATCATGGACTCATCCTTTTTTTTTTTGCTTAATTTTGTGGTATATCATTTTAACTCATCGGATGCTGCTCTTTATTTTTCACCCCCATGCCACTTCTGTAAATTGTAAGCTTTTTCTTCCTTGCAGATGCTATGCTTTTCAGTGCAAATGCCTAGAAGGAAAACGTGTGGGAAAGCTGTCAATTGAATTTGTGATGGCGGATGTTTTACACTTTTATTGTATAAATGACCCTGGTCTGGATAGTAATGTGCTCCCTTAGGATGTCTCTCTCTTTCCAAGGATGAGTGGCTAACATGTTTACAGTAGTCACAGTAGGATCTGGATACTATGATGTGTTTATATGCTGAGTGCCAGGACCGTGGTGCTGGAGTTTGGGGCAGGGAGCTTAGCCTGACTCTCCATGTGCCAAGAGAAGAAAATCAATTTCAAGCCCTAGAACACAAGGGCACTGGAGCAGAATGTTACTAAATTCCACCAGCTGCTCTAAAGCATCCCCTGTGCCCCTGTACGCAGAGACGTAGTGACCTGGTTAACCCCTTATTAGCTGAACAGGTCAAGAGAGGTAGCTATTTATAATATATTAATGATATTATGGAAGCATCACTGATATTAAGAAGTGATACGTAAAGCAGATTTATAGTATTGTTGCGTTAGAGCCCAAAATAGTCATTTTTATTGTATATTGGACCACAAAACATTCAGATTTATTGAGATATTATCACATACAAAGTGAGAAAAACATATTTTGCGATCTGATCTGTCTTCTACAATCGGTGACTATACTTATACAAACAATATCTGTCACTTACTTTTGTGTCTGCGCTCCTGCAGTGACTCCCGCCACAAAATGGCGGTGGTGAGAGCATTGCTCTGTTGCTACAGCAACTAGCCCCGATGACAGTGGTACTGCTCAACCTATCAGAGAGCTACACTGCCAGACCAATCAGGATCAGTGCTGATGTCACATACTTCCTGAGGCAGGCTATTCAAAGGGGTTATCCAGGAAAAGAGATTTATGACTTATCCTCAGGACAGGTCATCAGTATCAGATCTGAGGGAGTGTGACACCCGGGACCCCCACTGATCTGCTAGTAGAAGAAGCCATGAGCGCTGAAGCCTCTTCCTAGGCCAGTGACATACACAGGGACAGATACACAGACAGGGACAGATACACACACACAGGGACAGGAACACATGTGGAAACACAAGGGCAGGGACACACAAGGACAGGGACACACAAGTACAGGGACACACAAGGACAAGGATAGGGACACACACACAGGGACAGAGACACACAGGGACATGGACACACACAGGGACAGATAAACAAGGACAGACAGACACACAGGGACAGACAAACACACACAAAATGACAGACAGACAGGGACAGACAGGCACAGAGGGACAGACAAACACATACACAAAGAAAAAAACAGACAGGGACAGACAGACACACAGGGACAGGCAAACACACAGGGACAGGAACACACACACAGCTAGACCTCACCAAACTCCAGCCTGGCTCCTCTCCACACAGCAACAAAGCTCTATGCTCCTCTGGCTCCTCCCACACTGGTCACATGGGCAGATGACTTCAGTAAAATCCTTTAGCTCACAGCACCATCTATCCCTGGACTGCAGGGTTGAGTGGGCCTACAGGAGGGGAGAGGAGGGGTAAGGGGCATCAGATAGGATGATGTTTCCTTCCTCTGCTGCTGTGGAAACCAGCTTGTAAGCCGTAAGACTAGAAAGTAAGGGAGCAAGGCCATTCAGCCCTGCCAGGCACCCCAACCTCACTGGCCCCATAGCGATGGCGTGGTCTGCCACCATTGGCGGTACGCCACTGGTAACTATATTTATGTATGCATAACCCACCTGCATCTATAATTTAGGTTTTTATTTCTAAAATTAATAGCTTATACCCTGTCCACAGCATCTGGGATAATGTAGTGACTGACACATAGACAGCAATGGGGCACGGACTGAAAACAGTTTCATATAACCTTTATGGAAAAAACAGACCTCCTGAGCACGGTAGTGATCCAATATTTTCCTTTAGACTCAGTTGTGTTCCTTTTAAAATATGATACTATGTCTTAAAACAATTGCACCTAATTTATTTTCTTGGACAACCTTAAGGGGTCAGCCAAGATTTTACAAGTGACGGCCAATCCTCAGGACAGGCCATTAATGCCTAATGGATGAGAGTCCAACACCCGCAATGATCAGTTGTTCTGCAGTAGCTCCAGCACGAGTAGTCAGTCCCGAGTGACAAATGAACATAGTTTTTGTGCACCAATACAACAACTGATGATGGAAGTGAAAAACACTGATTACCTCATTACAATAACACCTGTCAAAGAGTTGTATATATTAGGCTACTTTCACACTAGCGTTTTTGCAGGATCCGGCTACTGATAATACAACCATCTGCATCCGTTATGAACGAATCGGGTTGTATTGTTTGTAACATAGCCAAGACGGATCCGTCATGAACACCACTGAAAGTCAATGGGGGGCCGATCGGTTTTCAATTGTTTCAGATTGTATCAGAGAAAACGGATCTGTCCCCATTGACTTGCATTGTGGGTCATGACGGATCCATCTTGCTCAGCATCTGTCACGAACCTCGTGCCCCATCTCCTCTAAGGGCGTTGTCTAAGTGAACCCCTCGATCCAACCCACATGATCCAACACGGTCACATGATCCAACATGCATCGGCCCAGAGGGAGTGATGCAAGGAGCAAGCATGTTGTAGCCAGGGCTGAATGGAAACTCTGGAGTGGATCACAGAGAAACAGCACATACACAGACAGAGCCCAGGACTGCAGCGGTGAACGGGAAACAGGCAGCAACAGGTCAGAGCATCTCCAAAATGCAGTGGTTAGTATTTTCCAATTGGTCCAAGAAGAACAAACAGTCAACTGGCAACATGGTCATAGACACCTAAGACTGTCTGGTCTGAACCCACAATAAGCATGTCAGCATCAGTACCAGATAGTGGAGCAATTTAAAAAAGATGGCCTTATCTGATGAATCACATGTTTTCTTACATCATGTCGATGACTGGGTGCCTATGTGTCACCTGGGAAAGAAATGGCACTGGGGTGCATCACAGGACATAGGATAGCTGGATGAGGTAATGTGGTGCTCTGGGCAATGTTCTTAGGTCCTGTCAGTTGTGCTTTTTAATTTGACAAATACCATAGGACGGCGTTATTCCCTAATGCCAAAGACATCTTTAAGGAGAATAATGTGCCTTGCCACATTGCAAAAATTGTTCATAAATGTTTGAGGAACATGACGTGACTTCAAGGTGTTGACGTGACCACCAAATTCCTCAGATCTCAGTCTGATCAAGCAGCTGTGGGATTTGCTGGAAAAACAAGACTGATCCATGAAGGCGTCACTTCACAACTTACAGAACGATCAATAAGATCAGCTGCTAAGGTATAATTTCCAGATATCACAGGGGTCTTGTGGACAGGGTTGCCAACCCGAATTTTTCTTTCTTCTGGACAACTTATCCCAACATCATGGAAACAAATTGGGAAACCACAATGAATGATAAACTTCAGTAATACATGTATATAGCTCAATATACTGAACTCATTACCAACATTTACTGTGAACTATAAAATGATTATTATTACCACCAAAATAATCTAGTTATGTACCACCAGCCTAAAAAAAAATCACTAGATGCCATCATGTACAATACTGTCATATGGTACAGGAATGGGAAATGCAGTATATTTCTGAACTAATCATATGTAAATTGCAGCAGGTGATCACTATCATATAGCTACAACCCATACAGCAGAGCACTTACCAGGAGGAAACAACAGCAATCAGTTGGAAAACTCTGCATGAAGAAACTTTTGTTCACATACAGTCAGCTCAGACATGTGCTACATTTACAGTCCAGCCCTAATTCCAAATTCAAGATTTTTAAAGGAGGTTGGTGTGTTGGTATCCACAATGGACACAGAAAATAACCCTAATTTTATAAACTTCGTCAACTTTCAACATCCATTCTATCCATTTATGAACCGTATTAACTATATATTTTTACAAAGGTGATCAAGGGATTTGTGATACTGTTCCTGTCATATTTATAGTTGGTCTAGAGTGTTTTAAAGGTTATGTGAATTGTAGTTTTTACTTTCACTTTGGTTTGGCCATATACAGTACAGACCAAAAGTTTGGACACACCTTCTCATTCAAAGAGTTTTCTGTATTTTCATGACTGTGAAAATTGTAGATTCACACTGAAGGCATCAAAACTATGAATTAACACATGTGGAATTATATACTTAACAAAAAAGTGTGAAACAACTGAAAATATGTCTTATATTCTAGGTTCTTCAAAGTAGCCACCTTTTGCTTTGATTACTGAATTGCACACTCTTGGCATTCTCTTGATGAGCTTCAAGAGGTAGTCACCTGAAATGGTTTTCACTTCACAGGTGTGTCCTGTCAGGTTTAATAAGTGGGATTTCTTGCCTTATTAATGGGGTTGGGACCATGAGTTGTGTTGGGCAGAAATTAGGTGGATACACAGCTGATAGTCCTACTGAATAGACTGTTAGAATTTGTATTATGGCAAGAAAAAAAGCAGCTAAGTAAAGAAAAACGAGTGGCCATCATTACTTTAAGAAATGAAGGTCAGTCAGTCCGAATAAATTGGGAAAACTTTGAAAGTGTCCCCAAGTGCAGTCGCAAAAACCATCAAGCGCTACAAAGAAACTGGCTCACATGAGGACCGCCCCAGGAAAGGAAGACCAAGAGTTACCTCTGCTGCGAACGATAAGTTTATCCGAGTCACCAGCCTCAGAAATCTCAGGTTAACAGCAGCTCAGATTAGAGACCAGGTCAATGCCACACAGAGTTCTAGCAGCAGACACATCTCTACAACAACTGTTAAGAGGAGACTGTGTGCAGCAGGCCTTCATGGTAAAATAGCTGCTAGGAAACCACTGCTAAGGACAGGCAACAAGCAGAAGAGACTTGTTTGGGCTAAAGAACACAAGGAATGGACATTAGACCAGTGGAAATCTGTGCTTTGGTCTGATGAGTCCAAATTTGAGATCTTTGGTTCCAACCACCGTGTCTTTGTGCGACGCAGAAAAGGTGAACGGATGGACTCTACATGCCTGGTTCCCACCGTGAAGCATGGAGGAGGAGGTGTGATGGTGTGGGGGTGCTTTGCTGGTGACACTGTTGGGGATTTATTCAAAATTGAAGGCATACTGAACCAGCATGGCTACCACAGCATCCTGCAGCGGCATGCTATTCCATCCGGTTTGCGTTTAGTTGGACCATCATTTATTTATCAACAGGACAATGACCCCCAAACACCCCTCCAGGTTGTGTAAGGGCTATTTGACCAAGAAGGAGAGTGATGGGGTGCTACGCCAGATGACCTGGCCTCCACAGTCACCAGACCTGAACCCAATCTAGATGGTTTGGGGAGAGCTGGACCGCAGAGTGAAGGCAAAAGGGCCAACAAGTGCTAAGCATCTCTGGGAACTTCTTCAAGACTGTTGGAATACCATTTCAGGTGACTACCTCTTGAAGCTCATCAAGAGAATGCCAAGAGTGTGAAAAGCAGTAATCAAAGCAAAAGGTGGCTACTTTGAAGAACCTAGACTATAAGACATATTTTCAGTTGTTTCACACTTTTTTGTTAAGTATATAATTCCACATGTGTTAATTCATAGTTTTGATGCCTTCAGTGTGAATCTACAATTTTCATAGTCATGAAAATACAGAAAACTCTTTGAATGAGAAGGTGTGTCCAAACTTTTGGTCTGTACTGTATGTAATAAACCTTATCTGTAAGTTACTGAGAGGTCATAAACACTTATTTAAGCCACATTATTATCAGTAAGATAGGAATTGTGCTATAATTAATGTTTATAATGTCAGAAATTATGAGCCCATCAAGTGAGCTGCCTAAACAGAGTGAAAATTCAGAGTCTGCTACTAAAGAAACCCAAGGTTACACATAGCAAGGAGCTCAATATTTTTTATAAAGACCAATTAACTATATATATATATCTCTGAGGTGAAGAAAAGGAATTGATATCCATTGTATATGGTGATTATGAGTTATCTGTGGAGGTTTATCAGGAGCTCAATGCACAGGGATTTCTATAGCTCTCATTGATTAGAGGAGGGTATGAAACCAAGAAAGTGTGCCCTCAGCCTCCAGTACTAAACTACTGTCCAACTAAGTTGACATTGAGTATAACAGGGCAGCTGTGCCTCACCTGGCCGATTTACTGATCTTCTCTCCAATGCTGTACAGTCCCTTACTATAATGATGTACATGGCTGTTAAAGGGCTAGTGCATACCAAGTGAATATTGCTCAGCCTATGACTGAGGATCTCTGCTATTTAGCAACAAAGTTATTTTTGCTCCTACAAATAAGCAAAAGTGTCTTGATTTTCTTGTTCCTCACCAGACAATCAGCAGATATTCTCCACTCAAGTGCATCCTCTTCAAGGAAGTGTTTCCAACCTCCCTTTAGGAAATATTTAACCTATAATTTTTTGTACATTTCCGTTCTCAATGCTTACTGCAATTGCCAGTCTGTGGGGTGCAGATCTTAGATTCCAATGGCCAGTCTGTCTCAAAATTTGTGTTCCAGAGGCAATTAACCCTTTCCACAAGCACTAAAGTCTTAATGCCATAAATGTGCACTACCTTACTGTCTGAATCCAGTGCACAGCCTTGATGGTCCTAAACCTTCTGTAGATGTCTGTTCTCTTTCCCACAGGGGTAGTCTTTCAGTTAAGTTGTTCTCAGCTTTTCAGTCTCAGCTTTTCCTAGATGAGGCTATTCTTGGTACCTACTTGGCAATAGCCCACACATACAGGTCTTGTCTGTAGCTCTGCTCATCTAAGACTTATACTAACCATAGTGTGGAACCAGCACATCACCCTGGAAACTGGTGTAAGACCCCCAGTGTTAACTGTATGTTTTACGTACACAGACATTTGGAATACATAGTGCATGAAGGAATAAGTGCTTTTACATTACAACAGATATCACTGTTATACCATTTTCCCCAAATACCACCATTTATCGAAACAAGCTTATTCTAAAGTTATTAAACTACCATTGCACCCTGTTTTGATAATCAGTTGTTACATCCTGCATTGGAGGCTTGCAATGTAGGATGCAGGATGTGTTATTGGTAAGAACAAGGGACGTGGTTTGAGTGATATAATCTTTTGATGTCAGGACACATCTCACTGTGCTACGGCATGATGGGACAGCAGACACATGACAAATCAGGACGTAGGTTTCAAGCATTGAGAATAAGAAAAAATGCAAATGATGTGATTTTGGAAAAAATAAAATTATTTAAGGAGGAATGGGAGCTAGAGTAATTAATGAAAATACACTTTAGAGTGAAAAGTTGTATATGGCACAACCCCTTTAACTTTTAGCAGTGATCCATTGGGTCACTGCATACTTTATTGAGGTGCTTTGGGCATAAGACACAAACAGGTGCTTGCAAAATTAAGTTCAGCCTCTCCAGTTTATATAAACAGATTTCCAAAGCTAATACATGGGGATCTAGACCTTACAATAAATGCCTCTCTGAGTTTCTTCTTATCTAATCCAAACAAACCTTCTAATTTGGCCAAAGAGGTGCAAAGTCTCTCTCAATATCTCTGATACGCCCAACTGTGGGGTTCAGTCCTACAACAGATGGCCCATCCATCTCAAAAGTGTGGTGCGCGCCTGAGGCAATATAACCTAAAACATATGCACTAAAGTCTATAGTCATAAACGTGCATTACATTTCACTGGCTTTTTGTCCATGCACAGGGCAAAGCTTTGGTCCTTAGCCTTCTGCAAAATCTGATGCTTCTTTTTCTTAGAGTTTGACACAGATTCCATGTTACCTTACTGGTATCTCATAGCTTGCAGGGCAAATGTATTCCCTGTCTGATGCTTCTCTCTCAGACACCAGCTACACAGACTAGTTGCTCACTCTCCAGCTGCTAGCTGCAAACTCATTACAACCTCTAGCTCAGAAGGGCAAGGCCAGCCCACTCCTAGCAACTGAGTCGAGGGTATGGCAACTTATAACTTATATAATATAAGTCTTATTTACACTTTTACACTGAACCATAGTGCATTAGAACATTAACCCTTTAGCAGTGAAACATATTAAATTCATTAACCTTTTTACAGTGAACCATAGTGTCATGAGTGGGCTTGCGTCTGGTATCAGACGTTCTGCTCGGCTTTCAACAGTGACATAATTTGACCTGCTTTTCCCTTGGTTTGGTTGCTGTTTACCACACCCCTTCCCCTCAGCTGTTGCCGCTGTGGTAATTATCTTCCTCCTATTTACCCCTTCCTCTCCCAGTATCCCTTGCAGTTTATACTTTCTGCCTACTTAGTAGTGTGTAGTGTGGATCTCGGCTGAGATCCGGTTGCTGCGATATCTGCTTAAAGATAAGTGACTTTTTCCCTTTTGTGGTTTTCCTTTTGGAGTCACCTGTTTGTCCTTACTCTTGGAGGAACGGGTTTACTCTTTCTTTGTGTCACTAGCTGCAGAGTTCTTTAGGGTGAATTTATTATTAGGTTCCTGTGTATGAACAACCCAGGCTTGTTCATACTGGTAGTCAGTCAGGGCCTAGTTTCAGGGTTCCCTGCAGGAGGTGACCGTTTCCCTGGTTTTGGTCCGTTCCTTTCCCTCGTACGCTCGGTGTGGCTATTCCCTCCACACCAGAGAGTGATACATAGTGCATTAGAACATTAACCATTTAGCAATAAACTATATTAAATTAGAAAATTAACCCTTTAGAACCTCCGGGTCACTGCACTTCCACCAGTTAAAACCAGACACATATCTAATTTGTTTATTTTTCCTGATTGAATTCTATTTTCTGAACATGATTATGGGGGCAGCCATATTGCCTGGGCTGATATGATATGAAATAGCATTTAGAGATATGCTTTACAGCAGCTACATTGTCCGTACACAAAATAGACTGGAGGGGACTCTTAGACTTATATGGTAGAGTTTTTTAGACATGCTCTGTGATCTATGTAGAGGTCAGGAGGGAGAAGATAAGCTGTTTTATCAACTATTGTGGATGGTGGATCTTGTGTTCTCTATATATACAGGTGATAGCTGTCATTTTAATCCAGCCAATGATGATAATGAGATGACTGCTGAAAAGTGATCTTTACAGACCAGGAAGCGGAGCCTGTTATTAGGCTTAGTGATGTAAACAATAGGTCATTTTCTGATGTCACATTCCCTTTAAACAGACATAATATGCATTTGAAAATAATATACTGTGTTATATATTTAAAGAATGTTTTCTCATTATTGTAGTATAAGCAGACACTCACTTGACTCATCAGTCTATGCTGACTGCAAGTTTGCTTTGTGTGAACAGTGAGCAATTACACTCAGCAATTTGATTATTGTTTTTTTTTTAACAAGCGCTGACAATCAGCAATTTTCTTTTTCTTTTTTTTGTTAGATATATTTTTAGAGAGGAGGAATAACATTAAACGCTAGGCGTAAAAAAAAAAAAAAAAAGAAGAAAAAAAAATAAACCATAAAGTCTAAGTATGCTCGGAGTTATAAAATGTGTCCATTGTGGCAATTCTACTGCCAGCATTGAAGTTTTAAGCATTAATATGCCTTCATTGCAGTTTTAATGCCTTAATATTGACTCAATGGCTCTTTGGGGTAATATCGCTTCCTCTGCTAGTGAAAAGGTGATGATGTCAGCATTCTGTGCACTGATTCATATGCAGGTTGATGAAGCCGAGTTATTTATGGGAAACCATTATATTTTCTATAAACATTAGTTCTCAATAAACAGAGACATTTAGCCGAGGGTTTATTTATTAAATAGGTACTGTACAGATGGTTCTGCCACACATGATGTGTTGCAGAGCGTATTACTCAGAAATAATCAGCTGTGTTATAGCTAGGCTAAATTAATAAGATGATAATGATGAAATTGATGCTTTTTGAGCTAGGCTTGGCAAATGGCTTTTGCATAAACAAACTGATAAATTTGAGAAGCAATTACTTGCTTGTCAAAGATAAAAACACAACAGGGCCCATTTATAGTTAGGTCCTATTTATTTTTAAAGATTGTACCAGATTTTATGTTTAATATACTGCAATTAAAAAATAATACTTAAATGAAGAATAATAAAAAGCAAAGTGGAAGTTGTTTGGTTCTCCTTGAAAAGCTGAAGATGCAAAGCATTTTGTTTTCATCAGGGTAACTTTTTTATAGCTACAGTACATAAGGGATTTATGGGACTTGTGAACAAGGGCAGGCTGGTAGCTTTGTGTGTATGATAGGGGTCTGGTAAAGACTGATGAAGGGTGATAATATTGCTTCTATATGTGTACAGTAATATTAGGACTATTTGGTAACATCTAATGTTTACATATTTTTTCCATCGGGTGGTGCCCAAATAGAATTGCTATCACCTTTGCAACAGAGGTGAAAATAATTGGTGAGCAAGGAGATATCACAAATTGGAAGAGACTATGTGGAGTGAGCATTGGTATGTTGCAAGGAGACAGATATAGCAAATCCTACTGGGGAGATTTTAGGTGGATTTACACAGGCAGACGAGCAGCAGATTTGATGAATGAAGCGCTTGTTCCTGACGGTATTATTGCTGCTTATTCAGTGAAGGAGAAGCGCCTCCACAGTGTGAGCAGAAGTGATCGATATGGCACTATTGTTTAGACAGAGCGATCTGCTGCCCAGAAACAATAATTTATGTGCCTGCACTGACAATCATTTCACCCAGTGAACAAGCATTTCGCTTGTTCATTGGGTGATCGGCTGCCTATGTAGATGGGCATATGTAGATGGGTACATCTGCCCGATTATTGCCCTATCTAAAACCACCTTAAAATGTCACCACTTACAGAGAGGACCATTATGAAAACTCTTCAGCAGCCTCTTCCTTAGCAAGTGAAATCACCGTACATCGGTCACATGGCCTAGTTGCAGCTCAAGTCAATGGAGCTGAGTTGCAATACCAAGCGCTACCACTACATGATATACAGCGCTGTCTTTGGAAAGCTGTCGGGAGCCTGCATCTCTCACCAGAACTCTGATGAGCACAGCTGCACTCTGAAACAGTTTATTGGCTGGGGTGCCAGGACTTTTACCCCAGCTGATGTGATAATTAGTGTTGAGAGAAAATTCGATTTGCAGCGAAGCCGAATTTCCTCGTGCTTGGTGGAAATGAATTTTGCCTGAAATGGTGGTTAAAAAAATTATATATTCAACCCATGCATTTGAGTGCAAAGAGGCTGCCATGGTCAACTGGATTGAAGTCCCGTGCAAAATCTCATGCACGGTAATGTATGATGTCACCACACCATCACGAGATTTTGCACGGGATCTTCAATCAAGATGGCCGTGGAAGCCTCTTCGCACTCAAATGGATGAGGTGTTTATTTTTTTAACCAATTAACCACTAAAAGCCTTGATTTTCTATCTCAGATGCCGCAATCAGCGATGAATGCGGCATCTGAGGGGTTCAATGATGGGGGGAAGTGCAATTGCCGTTCCACATAATTGCGCCCACTACTTACAACAAAATGTTCTTTGTGATGAACTAGTTACATCTCAAATTAAGAAAGAAAATTGAAATAAAATATTGAAATTGCCCATAGCAACCAAAATTATGTCCACTGTACACAAATAACAGTGTAATATGTCTCCATAATAGTGTCATAAAACATTTGTATTATACAAGGTCCAAATACCAAAGCCTGGATTTGAGGAATACTACTCCTTATGGAGAGCACCGTGAGGAGTCTTATAGGCCAGGCACCCAAAGCCAGAAGCATAACAAGTGGGGGTGCAGGAGGTTCAACGTCCCCAGGACCACTGACATGGTGGTGCCCAGCAGGGGAGGTATGGCAATCCCTGGGTGAGCGCCACTCTGAAATGTATCGGCATCCACAGAAGCCATATGCTCCCCATCCTAAAATTTGCTGTCTTGTAAACCACAGGCAAGGATGTAAGCGTCCTGGCACAGATAGCATGATGATGTCACTTTATTGCACCACATGTAATATGCTGACATTACTCTGACTCAGTTGAAGTTCTTCAATGGATTGTGGTGAGCTAAGTAAATGGTTTATTTTTTTAGGAAGCATAAAGGCTGCAATTCAGTGCTGGCCACTTAGGAGGCACTTTTAAGGGCACATTAAGGGGCATTAGAACTATTTAAGGGGAAATTTAAAAATAAAAACATTTTAAGGGGCCACTGAAACGTTATTTTTTAGGTGGACTTGGGCACAAAAGAAGCATTTTTACTGTGTAGCACACTGAGAAAATCACTATTACTCTACTGGGTACAAAATATGCCACTTTTACTATGTGATGCACTATAACCATCTGGAGCATTATATGAGGTACTGTGTAGCTAGCACTGTTGTATTTGGGGCACTATCTGTCTATGTGCTACAATTTTTTAGAGGGTTAATTAAAGTAATGATGCTACATGTGAAGTACAATATTTGGGCCATTGTGGCTAAGAGTAGGTATAGTAAAAGGGCCAGGTGAGGCATCAATAGGTAAAACTGGAGGAGTCATCAGGATGCAGTATATGTGTAAGGGAAAGGTAGGGAGAGTGCTGGAAAAGTGAGGAGCCAAAGTTGTTTCTGTTACTAATTTTCAAAAACAGCTGGCAAAAGTCATCATTGTGGGCCTGGCCAAATGGAAAAGACAGAAAAAGCAAATAATCCCAATCAGAGAATATATGCGTCAACTGTAAATCATTGGATTTTACTGTACTTGATTCACTTACACAGTGTGTGTAATACTAATACATATCATTATACTGTCATTGTCTGGAGAAACATTGGTCTTGTATGCTGTGTTTCTTCTCAGTAATAGTATGGCAATATTCAGGGGCGGATTGGGAACTCAAAGTGGCCCTGGAAAAAATGGTAGAAGTGGCCCTATATCATAGGAGGAGCCAAATATGTAGAAGTTCTGTTCTGTATAATTTAACAAAACATGTGGATTTGCACCTTTGTATGCCATCCCCAAATGCTTTTATTTTCTTCCACATTAAAATACAATAAAACTATACATATGTGGTATCGCTGTAATCGTACTGAAATGAAGAATGAAGGGTACAGATCAGTCTTACTGCATAGTGAACGCCTTAAAACAAAACTGATAAAACTGTGTTGGAATTGCATTTTTTTAATTCCACCACATTTGGATTTTTTTTTCCAGCTTCCGGCTACATCGTATGCACAATTAAATGGTGCCAGTAGAAACTACAACTAGTCCTGAGAAAACAAGTCCTCATATGGCAATGTGAACAGAAAAATAAAAAAGTTAAGGCTCTGGGAAGGCTGGGAGAAAAAAACTAAAATGTATAAACGGAAAATTGCCATGTCAGAAATAGGTTAAGCACTTTTCTTGTCCATGTTTTCCATCAATTTTCATTTTTTATTTGTGGCTTTTTCACATATCTTTTGATTTTTATCATAGTTGTGAGTTTTGTTTATTAACTATTTCACAACTGGCTTAAAAAATATAAGCCTTTTACATTGATTTTGGACACATTCAGATGAGAATATCTGTTTTGTGCACATTCCGCCCTATCTTAAAAATGCCTATTCTTGTCCACAAAACGGAAAAGGATAAACACTTCACAAAGGATAGCAGCATAGTACTATAATAATAATGGCATACAGTATGCAAATAACAGGGCCATATGGTATCATATTAGCATATACTTCACAAATAGAACAACATCCAAATAATAGTGCCATAAGTATACGATTGACAATGCTCTGTTACCCAAATCCCTACCCAGGTCATTAGCTAACTTGTCCAGATATGGCAGCAGGTCCAGCACAGGTTCTTTGAGTGACACAGAGATATCACAGGCAAAGGCCCATACATTTTTTCACCAAATATGAACTATACTGTAGAATATATATATATTTCTTTACATACAATGCAACGGCACACTGCCAACCAGATAAAGCACAAAATGCCACAGAGATATGAGGTATTCTGGAGCTAATGTTATGCTTGTTTAGTAAATTAGAGATTCTTGGCAAATATATTTTGTACTAAATCTGGGCCCGTCCACCAAATCGTCAAGGTGATCTCTATAGGACGGGAACCTAACACTATTTCCTACCTGTTATGTGCCAACCTTGGCTTCCGTATAATCAGGGGGTGTTGGTTCCACATGCATGCTGGGTCCCCTCTGCCTTTTGCCATTTATGGTGCTTCAAAAGCCTCCACTAATACAGGGATGCAGGTACCAACATGCAAGCCGAGTCCACTCGGCTTTATAGTTACACTAATTAAAATCAGCCTATGGGGCAGACGGGGCTAGTCAGGAGTGCATGACCAAATGGAGTAGCCACACCTCCAGTACAAACTTACAAAGAAAAAAAGGGGATTTCAGTCAGCACATGCCAGTGCGCAGGTGCACGTTGCTATGGCTAAATGCACAAGGAAAGGAAAATACATACAATGCAACGGCACACTGCTAACCAGATAAAGCACAAAATGCCATAGAGATATGAAGTATTCTGGAGCTAATGCTATGCTTGTTTAGTAATATTTCTTTATTCCACAGAAGGACATATGCTAAAGACATATAGTTCAAGGCCTACTTTCCAAATTGTTTAGAACTGTGTTTTGATACCATTGGATGTACTACAACTCTCAATCTGCACATTAGTAAAGAGAGACATTTATCTTCTACAACTGGCATGGTTACTGACTCCACTACTATTTGCCTGCACCGACATCTCCTGCCTTGTACTCGCACAAAACCAACAACACCAAGGATAGTCCAACTACCATCATACAGGAGCCCCAACATTAGGGTGTGCTCAAGGGAAGAAAGAGTGCACCCACCTATCACTTCCCTGGCCCTTTGCCACTGTGAATGATTATTGCTGTGAGATTCAGCAGAGGTCTAGTTGAGAGCCACAAAGGAACATACAGATGGACTGTGAATAAGAAAGAGAGGCCAAGAGAGTGGAACCCTTGAAGCTACCATGTGAGGACAATGTAAGCAAGAGTGTGATATGGGTTTTGCAGCTGTAAATCGTCAGAGGGGTCACATGGAGATTGTGAGAGAGCCATAGAGGCTGGTGAGTCTGATGAGACTGATAGACTGTTGCAAGATAGGCATTTATTTTTCAGCACCGTTTAAGCCTCACAAGGTCCACATCATAATAGGTCCTCTTGTTCAAGTAGAGACTCAGGCTGCGAGAGAGTGTGCTGTGAGTAGAGATGGCAAGGGACGTGTCAGTAAAAAATGGTACATGAGACACTAATGTAGAGTAAATAGAAAATTTACAGTCAAGTTGAACTGTGTGTTGTATAACCAAGGACAAGCTACCACATTCTGGCAACGTCTTATAGGCTTGCATGGTACTTGCATGGGACAGAGACTAGTCAAGGTTACTCTGGAAATGGTCTGCCTAACTGGGTGCAGCCAGATAAAAAAAAAATGTGAACTTTTATTCAACTGTTCTGCCGCTCAACAGTGTTTACTTGCCAAGTATGATAGAAACCATCATGCTGTGTACCTCTCCTAGAGACTGTAACCACTAAGAGTATTATGCATCTGTGTGAGAAAATATAGTAAATTATTTCATGATCACTAGCTTTGGTTATACTATTGCATTCCTTGCTAATGATAGTCTAAGAGATGGTACCATTTACTACAGTATGTTTTTCAATACCTGGTGCTACATCAACATTGATTCTTTAGCTTTGCCCTTTGCCCTCATGCATATGATAAATTACTCATTTTGCCATGTATCCAAAGTACTCGATCTCCCAGGTGAATCTTGTATTTTGCTACAGTATTAGAGAATTGTATATCTAATTTCAAAGCTACACCCTAACATGGTAAATGGAGCCTAATGCACTAATGAGACTGGAGTAAGAATGTCCACCCAAAGTGAGATACTATTGAGAAATATGAGAAGCCTTCAAGAATAAATTAATAAAACATTTTACAATGGTATAACTACATAAATATCTGTATTATACATTTTCTGGTTTTGATTTTTTTTGTAGTATTCATTATATTCAAATATCAGACCGGGCTAGGGCTACTGTACATCATGGTAATTAAAAGTCATGCCTGAATAATGTAAAAACTACTAAACCATTGTGACTTTTTCCCTTGTTGGAATAAATAGCTGCTATAGAGAAATGTCTGATATAGTTGGGGCTGTCATTCTTCATCTGGGACATACAAATACTGCATTTTTTGCATGCTGCTTAACATCAGTGCATTTGCACCATGCATTTTTAAGTCCATATTCTACTTGTGTTTGTTTTTTATGTTCAAGTTCTGTACTTGTTGGTCTACATTTCGTCATTTTTTTGATGTATGATGTTTCTCTCTGATGAATGTTTCTACCCGCCACAAGGTAACACATCAAAGGTAATCAAAGATAACAACGGGGGGCGTGGCCTGGCTAGCATGGCGTGAGGACGTGTGACAGGAAAGCTCCTCCAAAATCCTGCAAGTTTATCCAGTCTGCCCGTTCTAAACTTCGTTATACTGTACTTACTGGACACCCCTTGATGATATAGCCCAGCGATACACCATCTCCCACGATCGGCTGAACGGAGCAGCGGGCAGAGAGAGAGTGGTGAGGACTCCGTGACGGCGGCCTGAGACGCGCGCTGCGCTGTGAGGAGTGAAGACGGAGTGGTACAGGAGGCAGTGCTGCAAACAGGAAGACTCTAGAAGGTGGCATACAGTTGGGGCTGTGTTCCGGGGGGGGGGTGAGAGGCACAGGACGCCGATCTCAGTGTCAGGGGCCATCAGGGAGGCTGTCTTGGAGGGGGAGAAGAGACTGCTCCACGTGGCTGACGCCATCTTGCCACTGTGGTGTGCCCCCAGAGCTTAAGGCAGATCCCTGTTGAGTGATAGCAGCTAGCCCAAGAGCCAGTACAAGGGGCATTTATAGTTTAAAGCAACTGCCCAGACAAGCAAACAGCTTTTTTAGGAGGCTTGAGTGGAACTGGTTCTATTCACTAAAGTATATATCAAATAGGACAGTGCTCTTGCTAATTTCAGTGTGTTATCAAACCTCTCTGGCAAGTTATTTGAAAGGGGACTTTCTGAATCTTTTCAAGAGCAATAATACAAACAAGCCATTTATATGGGCCTCAAAACTACTACACTTACTAATAATCCTGTTGGTAAATCATATACAGACGCCATGAGTCAAACGAACCAGGAAGATGAGTTGGAGTCTCCTGCAACGACTTCAACTGAGGCATCTCAAATTATGAAGGCCATTGCTACATGTCAGGCAGCTCTCATAGCAAAGATCGACCATGTTCAATCAGACCTCAGTTGCTTGAGGCATGATTTTGATAAAATACGTGAAAGAACGACTGAAGTTGAGCGCAGACTGAGTGATGTTGAAGATGTTTCTCGGGCAAGTGAGATCAGCACTCAATAATTACAGCAACAAGTAAAATTTCTACAGGCCAGGGCAGAAGATGCTGAGAATAGGAACAGGCGAAACAATATCCGTATATTGGGTTTGCCTGAGAGAGTAGAAGGATCTAATCCGGAAGTCTTTGCGGAGCAACTAATCAAAGATATCCTTCAGCCGGCTAACCTGTCCAGTTGCTTTATTATAGAAAGAGCCCACAGAATTCCTACCAAACCACTGCCTCCTGGATAGGGTGGCCACCGGCTTCATCTCAAAAAGGAGGACATTTTTGACCACACCCCCAATATGTTAAACCACACCCAATCTGCTAAACCACGCCCCCCAATCTGCTAAACCACGCCCCCAATCGGCTCGTACACCGTCACCTATCACACCTCCCCTGGCTCTTACCACACATACACCCCCACCCCCACCACGTGAAAATTCAAGCCAGCAAGCCTAACTATAAAAATACCGCTCTAGTGTGGTTAGAATAAAGAGGATTGTTCAGTAATTAAAAATAAAATATGGCAGATGGAAAAGAAATCCACAATTCTCAGCTGTTCCCTCCCTGCCATTGAATGCTTTGGTTATATGGCTGCAGTGGTGACGCCTGTGACACGCTGGACTTTCTGGCATCATTGCTGCTGCCACGTAAACAAAGACTGACAGGCATGTAATGGGCGAGTGTGCACCTCTGTCATAGTGCTGGTGATGTGCACACTGATGGGCAGGTGTATGGCATGTGACCACTGCAGCCAGTTCTCAGCATTAGAGCACTGATTGGCTGCAGCAGTAACATACCATATACCGGCAGGTGACACATATCTGGATGGACATTACATTCACCAGCACCAGACATACCAGATGATACAGCACCACTTACCTCTTACATCCAGTGACGTCTTCCTGATGTAGATCTTCTCTTTTCTCATCTTCTCTATTTGGCCCACACCGCCATGACACTTCTTTCAGCTCCATCTTCTCTCTGCCACAAAGACATCATAGATTACCCACTTTTACTGTTATCCTGCTGCTGCCTAAAATACTGCCTAAAATAGTCCCATTAGTAATAGTGCCCCAATAGTGATAATGCTCCACCAGTATCCCTTTTTAGCAGTAGTGCCCTCCATATTGTACTAATAATAGTAACACCCCCAATAGTACCCCTGGTAGTAGTAATAATTCCCCATAATAGAAACCATTTTCCCATAGTGCCTCCAGTAGTGCTCCCAGAAATAATAAGGACCTGCTGTAATGGTCCTCAAATCATCCCACTGTGCCCCCATCAGACCTCACATCAGCCCACTGTGCCCCCATCAGACCTCACATCAGCCCACAGTTCCCCCATCAGACCTCAGATCAGCCCACTGTGCCCCCATCAGACCTCACATCAGCCTGTAGTGCCATCATCAGACCTCAGATCAGCCTGTAGTGCCCCCTTCAGACCTCAGATCAGCCTGTAGTGCCCCCTTCAGACCTCAGATCAGCCTGTAGTGCCCCCTTCAGACCTCAGATCAGCCTGTAGTGCCCCCTTCAGACCTCAGATCAGCCTGTAGTGCCCCCTTCAGACCTCAGATCAGCCTGTAGTGCCCCCTTCAGACCTCAGATCAGCCCACTGTGCCCCCATCAGACCTCACATCAGCCCACTGTGCCCCCATCAGAACTCACATCAGCCCACAGTGCCCCCATCAGACCTCAGATCAGCCCACAGTGCCCCCATCAGACCTCACATCAGCCCACTGTGCCCCCATCAGACCTCACATCAGCCCACAGTGCCCCCATCAGACCTCACATCAGCCCACAGTGCCCCCATCAGACCTCAGATCAGCCCACAGTGCCCCCATCAGACCTCACATCAGCCCACTGTGCCCCCATCAGACCTCACATCAGCCCACAGTGCCCCCATCAGACCTCAGATCAGCCCACAGTGCCCCCATCAGACCTCACATCAGCCCACTGTGCCCCCATCAGACCTCACATCAGCCCACTGTGCCCCCATCAGAACTCACATCAGCCCACAGTGCCCCCATCAGACCTCAGATCAGCCCACAGTGCCCCCATCAGACCTCACATCAGCCCACTGTGCCCCCATCAGACCTCACATCAGCCCACAGTGCCCCCATCAGACCTCACATCAGCCCACAGTGCCCCCATCAGACCTCACATCAGCCCACAGTGCCCCCATCAGACCTCACATCAGCCCACTGTGCCCCCATCAGACCTCAGATCAGCCCACTGTGCCCCCATCAGACCTCACATCAGCCCACAGTGCCCCCATCAGACCTCACATCAGCCCACAGTGCCCCCATCAGACCTCACATCAGCCCACAGTGCCCCCATCAGACCTCACATCAGCCCACAGTGCCACCATCAGACCTCAGATCAGCCTGTAGTGCCATCATCAGACCTCAGATCAGCCTGTAGTGCCATCATCAGACCTCAGATCAGCCCAGTGTGCCCCCATCAGACCTCAGATCAGCCCACTGTGCCCCCTTCAGACCTCTGATCAGCCTGTAGTGCCCCCTTCAGACCTCCGATCAGCCTGTAGTGCCCCCTTTAGACCTCAGATCAGCCTGTAGTGCCCCCTTTAGACCTCAGATCAGCCTGTAGTGCCCCCTTCAGACCTCAGATTAGCCTGTAGTGCCCCCTTCAGACCTCAGATCAGCCTGTAGTGCCCCCTTTAGACCTCAGATCAGCCTGTAGTGCCCCCTTTAGATCTCAGATTAGCCTGTAGTGCCCCCTTTAGACCTCAGATCAGCCTGTAGTGCCCCCTTCAGACCAGCCTGTAGTGCCCCCTTCAGACCAGCCTGTAGTGCCCCATTCAGACCTCAGATCAGCCCACTGTGCCCCATAAAAAAAAAAAAAAATCTTACCTTTCCTGGGCTGCAGCTCCGCTCCAGCGATCTTGTCTCTTCACTGCCCGCGCTGCACTGTCACCTGACTGCGTGCAGCGTCAGGTCAGAGTGCGCGCACTACGTCCTGACGCTGTACCAGTCAGGCGTGTGCAGCGCAGACAGGAAGACACCGGAGCGCAGGAGGAGCTGAGCGGTGAGTACAGACCCAGCTCCTGCAATGAGCGCTTCCATCTGTATTGATGGAAGCGCTCATTGCTTCCTGCGTCCCTAAAAAGGAGGACTTCTGGCCGTCCGTCCGGGCCTTTAGCCGGACGGAGGACCAGGAGTCCAAAAACCGGACTGTCCGGCCAAAAACCGGACGGATGGCCACCCTACTCCTGGAGCCCCAGCCAGACCCTTTATAATGAAAATTCTCAACTATAGAGACAGAGATGCTATACTGCTGGCAGCGAGACAAAAGGGTAATGTTACCTATGAAAATTCACGTTTATCCTTTTATCCGGACTTTACGTCGGAGGTCCAAAAGAGGAGAAGACAGTTCAATGATATCAGAGCACGTCTGCGACAAAAGAACTTTAAATATGCTATGCTTTATCCTTCCCGGCTTCGTGTGCAAGATGGAGAGGTGGTTCGTTTTTTTGAAACTCCAGAAGCGGTTGCAGATTGGCTCGATAGGAGGCCCGAAATGAGACCCCGCCGCTGAGGAAGTGCAGGAGTCACGTAGATATGGAGAGACTTTTAATCTGTGTTTTCCTTTCTGTGTTTCTGACAATGTTTTCTTGTTGATGGTCCAGATATCTGCTCTGCTCTTGGTCTAAGTATTATAGTTCTCTAGTAGGGGTGAACGTGCATATGACAGGCAGATGTTAATATTCAAAGGGAGGAGTATAGATGGTGGGAAAGACTGTTCTATAGTTTAGTTCTTTAGTCTTTCTCATTATACTTGATGCAGGTGCGTGTGGAGTAAACACGCTCAGTTTGTCAGGGGTGAAGTAATACCCTAGTGTTTTTCAGGTTAGGGTTTGAAGCTCAACCATATTGGGAAGGTGTGGGCAGGGTGGGGGGTTATAAAGGTCGGGGTTTGGTTTAATTGCTCTGGATGTATGTGTGTGAATGTTGTCTCCTCCGTGGGACCTGGGAAATTCGAAGCATATATATGGTGGCCAGATGGCATTGATTAAGCTAATCTCTTGGAACGTTCGGGGTTTAAACGACAAGATTAAGCGAGCCCTAGTGTTTAATTATTTAAAGACCTATAGCCCAGATATAGTTGTGTTAGAAGAAATGCATTTGAGAGGACAGAAGACTATGGCTCTCAAGCGGCCATGGATAGGGCCGATTTATCATGCTGTTTATTCAAATCATGCAAGGGGAGTGTCAGTTCTAGTGGCAAGAGGGCTTCCCTTTCAGATGCAATCTGTTCAGTCTGATAGCTTAGGAAGATATGTGATCTTACAGGTCATTATTAGGGGACAGCCGTATTTAATAATTGGGCTTTATATACCACCCCCATTTGCCAGAGATGTGTTAGATATTATTATGGATAAAATCATACTTTTTCCAGCATCCCCCCTTCTTATAGTTGGGGACTACAACGCCACCCTAGACCCAGTGAAAGATAGATTGTATCCTCATGCGACTCATAATAGGTCTCTTCAAAATTGGGCAGAAGTACACCAATTGGTAGAGATTTGGCGCTATCTACACCTGGATCTTGCACAATTCTCATGTTATTCAGCATCTACTGGTTCCTTATCTCGAATAGATCTTGCTTTTGTTAGTAAAGATCTGCTACCTTATATTAAAACAAGTGATTATTTGCCAAGAGGTATTTCAGATCACGCACCTTTACTGCTTATTATATCCCAGCCTCTGAATCCTCCTACTAGAATTTGGCGGTTAAACCCGATGTGGCTGAATGTTATACCAGTGACTAGCACAATTCATGACACTATGGAACATTATTGGGATGAAAATGAAGGGACTGCAAACCCATTGATAGAATGGGATGCTTTTAAATCTGTAGTGAGGGGGGCTTTTATTCAGGCTATTGAGTCACACAGGAAAGAGCTCCGTATTAATAGGAATAAACTAGAACTAGCAGTGGTTGATAGTGAGAGGGAGTATATACATAATCCTAGTGATGAGACACGGGGGTCCTGGTTGGCGGCTCAGAGGAAGCTAGATCTTCACCTCACTGAATACACTAAAAAAAGACTTCTAGCCCAAAGACAGAACATCTTCTCAGAGGGTGACAAAAATGGGAGAGCGCTGGCATATTTGGCGCGCTCAGAGACCCCGCAGACAATAATACCAGGCATTATGTCCCCTGCTGGTGATCTGCTGACTGAACCACGGGCGGTATGTTCCCAATTTGTTTCATATTATTCTGAACTGTATAGTACAAGGATATCCTACCCTTTGACGGTTATAGATCAGTATTTATCGGGCATTTCCATCCCGGAGCTTGACAGGGGGGATCGTGACTTCCTGGCCGAAAGAATTTCAGAGGCAGAGATAGCGAAGGCAATTGAGTCACTGACGACGAGGAAGACCCCTGGTCTGGATGGCTTCCCAGCCGAATGGTACAGATGCAACTCTAAAAAACTCAGCTCTAGACTACAGAAACTATTTGATAATGCTTTTGAGGGTGGTTCCCTTCCTTCTTCTTTTTCGGAGGCTGTTATTGTGGTAATACATAAACCTGGTAGGCCTGCAGACCAGGGCGGTTCTTATAGGCCTATATCCTTATTAAATTTAGATGCAAAAATATTGGCAAAAGTGCTGGCTCTTAGATTGCGTGAGGTGATACTATCACTGGTTGGAGTGGATCAATCAGGTTTTATGCCGGGGAAAACGACTGACATAAATTTAAGACGTTTATATACTAACTTACAGGTTCCCCATGACAATAAAGGCAAGAGAGTCTTAGCATCCTTAGATAATGAAAAAGCCTTCGATTCAGTGGAGTGGAGTTTTATGTGGGCCACTCTTAAGCGTATGGGCTTTCCTCAGAATTTCCTCAGGTGGTTACAGATGTTATATAAGGAACCGATGGCAAGAGTTAAAATTAATGGGTATATGTCAGACCCGTTTCCGCTGGGTAGGGGTACAAGGCAGGGATGTCCTTTATCTCCTCTACTCTTTGCATTGGTTATGGAGCCTTTGTCTCTTCTTATCTCTGCTAATATGCTTATAGAGGGATGGGAAGTAGCGGGTATAACAGAGAAAATTTATCTTTATGCGGATGATATGCTGGTGTATTTGGCAGACCCGGGTGACTCGTTAGATGCCCTCCTCGCTACAGTAGATGAGTTTGGGAGATATTCAGGGTTAAAGGTGAATTGGTCTAAGTCAAGTCTTTGTTTGATAGACAAGATAGAGGTTGCACAAATCATGGCCAACTCTAAATTGCAGGTGGTACAGCAGTTCAAATACTTAGGAATTAATATCCATAGAGAAGTAGAGCAATTTTATCAACTTAATGTAATTCCCACAATGGAATATATAACTAAGAAATTAGAAGCCTGGGAAAACCTCCCTTTAACATTAATAGGGCGTATCAATATCATAAAAATGATTTTCCTTCCTAAGCTATTGTATTTGTATAGAGCAGCGCCACTGAGAATACCTAATAGTCATTTTGCTGCTTTAGACAGACTATTTACACCCTTTTTATGGCAGAAGCAGAGTCCTAGGATAGCAAAGATCACTCTACAGGCAACATATGGGAGAGGCGGACTGGCGTTGCCGAATCTCTCTGTGTATTATGCGGCTACGCAGTTAAGCTACGCAGCATGGTGGATAATGGCTGACGCTGGGAATCCAGCAGTAGTTTTAGAAGCTGCTCTGGTGGGCTCTTATGAAGCGCTTACAAACTTAGTATACAGGAAAGGGAGTTTTATTGCTCATTATTACACAAGGTCTATGGAGACAGTGGTTTTAATGTGGGACAAATGGGTGCGAGTGCGCTCGATGGAGGAAGGACATGAAAGTTGGTCTCCTTATATACCATTGTGGAAAAATAAAATGTTATCTGAACTTTTTTCTTTGACAGGCTTCGAATTTTGGCCTCAGAAGGGTGTGAAATATCTTACACAGTTATATGACAAAGGTTTCTTTAAGTCCTTTAATTGCCTGAAACAGGAATATGCTCTGCCACCGAATAGTCTATTTAGATATTTACAAATTAGGCATGCTTGCAACGCTCAATTCACTAAAGAACCATTACTGCTTGAGTGTGGTCATATTGAGTCAGTACTGAGAAGAGTAAAATTAGACAAACCAGTATCTACACTGTATACAGTTATGATGGAGGAGCAAGATTCTCCATTTGATAAAGCCTTTTCTAAATGGAAGCGGGATATAGTAGATTTAGAGGCGGGGCACGCTAAAGAACTTAGATATACATGGAGATCGACAGTCATAAGTGCCAGAGACCAGCTTGTGCAGTTGAAATGGCTGCATAGAGTGTATTATACACCTAGTAGACTGTTCCGGATGCACAAACTTCCTGAACCCTTATGTACTAGGTGTGGAGCGGACTGGGGTACTTTCCTTCATATGGTGTGGCAGTGTCCAGTTCTTCAAGAGTTCTGGACTGGGGTTCATTCATATCTCAACACTAAGCTTGGATTCCCTCACGTTTGCTCTCCTGAGGTGAGTCTGTTGGGATTGGCTAATGAGGTGGTTCCTACCAAATATGGTAGGAGACTGTACAGAATATTGCTATACTACACTAAGAAAACTATTATTTTAAATTGGAAACCCCCTAAGATTCCTAGTACACAACAATGGGTGCAGCTTGTTAACCCTTTCAGTACCGGAGGTTTTTTCGGTCATGCATTTTCGTTTTGCGCTCCCTGCCTTCCAACAGCCATAACTCTTTTATTTTTCTGTTCACATAGCTGTATGAGGGCTTGTTTTTTGCGGGACAAGTTGTACTTTCCAACGCCACCATTTAATATTGCATATGGTGTAGTGGGAAGCGGGAAAAAAAATCCAAATCAGGTGAAATTGCAAAAAAACCGCTATTCCGCTACAGTTCTACGGGTTTCTTATTTACAGCGTTCGATGTGCATTAAAACTGACCCGTTATTTTCATTCTACTGGTCAGTACGAATCCGGCAATACCTAATATGTATAGTTTTTCCTGCGTTTTGATAGTGAAAAAAAATTAGAAAGTTGCCCTTTTTTTTTTTTTTTTTTTTCCTTGTCATATCTTGACCCCTATAACTTTTTGGTATTTATGTGTACAGAGCTGTATGGGGGCTCATTTTTTGCGGGACAATCTGAAGATTTTATTGATACCATTCTGGGGTGTGTATGACTTTTTGATCACTTTTTATTTAATTTTTTTTAGAAAAAAAAGCGACAAAAAACGGCAAATCGCCATTTGGACGCTTTTTTTCCGCCACACAATTCGCCGTATTGGATTTTTTTTTTATATTTTAAAAGTACGGGCGTTTTCGGTCACGGTGATACCCATGATGTCTATATTTAGTGTTATTTAGGTATTTATTTTTTACTTATACGGAAAGGGGGGTGATTTGAACTTTTATATCTTTTTATTTTTTATATATTTTTTAACATTTTTTTTAAATTTTTTTTTACTATTTGAATGCTCAAATATGAGCTTATATATTGTGGCTTTTTAATTTTCTTTATGAGCAATTATGGATTTACTAGAGGCAGTTAAATCCATCAATTGCTCATTTCTTATCCTGGCCTGCCATCTAGTGGCCAGAATAAGAATTGCACTTTGAAAACTGTAATCCTCACCAGCGAGGATTACAGTTTTCATATGGTGTACAGACACCCCGATTGGCCACACGGGGTGTCTGTACACCACCCGGAAGCGAACGCTTCCGGGTTTAGACGCAACTAGATGCCGTGATCACGTGTGATCACGGCATCTAGTCACCCCGGAAGACGCCGCCGATACAGTAGGTAGCGGCAAGTCTCTGCTGTTAGAAACAGCAGAGACTTGCCGGCCATGACGCCCGCCGCACCCGCGAGCGGGCGCCATGTGCCCGCATCGTACCAGCACCGTACATGTACGGCGCCGGTACTGTAAGGGTTAATTCAGACCTGGTGTTATACAAGTTGACTTATGAAAACAGAGGTGTTCCAGACCGATTTCTCAAAATATGGGATCCTTGGATTAATGCAAATACAGTAGTAATATAGATAGTGATTTGCGTTCTCGGGTTCCATGGGGGAGACGTGTGTGAGTGTGTGTGTGAGTGAGTGGTACATGCTATATCCTTGGTAATATGTATAGATCTCTGCTACAAATCTAGCTATGGTAAATTACTTTGTATTATTATAACCGTTATTATAGACCATACTGTTGAAAGAGTTCAAAAGATTGTACCTTGTGCATGTCTCAAATGTGTACTGTTTTTTTTTGTTTTTTTGTTATCAATGCTCTTTAAATTCAAATAAAAATATACTATTAAAAAAAAAAAATCAAAGATAACAAACCTCTGCAATGAGGGGATAGTCAGGACATCTTCAATTACGATAACTGGACAATTCCTTTAAGCAGAATGCACCATTTTTCAAGACTGCACAGCTTACAATATTGGTTGCATATTACGGTAAATCATTGAGTTGGCATCAATTTAGTCTATCATTTTTTTAAGTTATGTCATATTTAAGAGACTACATAAGCAACTGTCCATGCATAGAATGGGAAGGTATTCATAAAGAATTGTGGCGAGTGATTTCCAGACAGAGCAAAATTTTGCTATTAATCATAACTTTGAAGTTTTCTGTCCTTGGTGCCCTTAGAATCTGATGAACGAGACCAGAATTTAAGTATGAGCTGTTATGGCCATTAAGGGAGCAGTTGTGCAAACTGTTGGGATCTCCGGGGCATCATGGATTCTGCAAGGTATGATCTATTTACTGTAAGCAAATTTGTGCAAAAAGACCCCACAGTGACTCATTGAGAGACAAACATCTTCTTGAGGTAATAATATTTTGCTTTTAATTATCTTTAATAGACTAGTGCGCCTTTTGAAGCAACCTTTAGAACACATTTCCACCTGAAAATTATGGATGTGAGTGCTATAATCCTTCATTTATAAGTGCTAACGGCAAGAGTCCATTTATTCCAATGGGAACTTAAGGAGAATTTTAATTGTTACAGCCATGGGACAAAATAATAAAATTAGTTACAATACCCCCTTTGTCCCAGAAAAAAAACAAAAAAAAAAAAACAGGGACATTTCACAAAGTGTCCACTTTTAAAGGGCCATCATCTATATGAGATGTGAGTGATTTGAGCCAAAACTATAATCTGCATATGTTGAATATACAAAAAAGAGATAAAGCGCTATACAATGAGAAGAAATTAGTACATATAGTACAAAGGTGCGCCTAAAGGCTATCTCTAGCTGAACCACAAATTTACTGAATCCACTGAGAGGCTTCATATGTACAGTATTGAAATCCACAATTTCTAATTCATTTGTCAGTAAATGTTGGTCACTTACACACGTAATTGAAAATCTGGAGAATTGACCTAATATTTAATTGCATAATTATGCATTCATACCCCATTTTGCATGTGCAGATGTCAGCAATTATCTTACCTTAAAGTTGTTTAATATTGATTACTGATACTCCCATTGATCAGCTGTTTGAGAGGGCTTCAGCATTCACAGGAGCACCGCAGCCTCCTCGTAGCATATCAAGCACAGTGCCATCCATTAGATAGTGGGTGTGCTTAGTATTACAGCTCAATCCCATTCACTTGAATTAGAAAGAGCTGCATCGAGGCCATATGACGTCATTGGCATATGAAGAGACCGCAGCGTTAACCGACCCGCCAGGCCTCTTCAAACAGATGATCGGCAGAGGTGCCAGAGTCAGACCCCTGCTGATCTGATATTGATGACCTGTCCTGAGGATAGGCCATCAATAAAAAAATCTCAGAGAACCCCTTTAACTCACAAAACAGACCTAAGTTATATACAATAGATAAACAGGGCACACAGATCCGTGAAAAAACAGCTGTACATGGCCCCATTAAATAGTATAGGTCAGTGTGCTGAAGAAATTACAGTCGTATGCATGATCCCTTATATTGTAGGAAATTGTTAGTGATATGTATTTATTAATTCATTTATTTACTATATTCCTGTGATTTTAGTCATATTATTTTTAACCCCTTTCTGACGATTTTCCATTTTTGCATTTTCGTTTTTTACTCCCTGCCTTCGAAGAGCTATAACTTTTTTATTTTTCAATTCACATAGTCGTAGAAGGACTTGTTTTTTGTGAGACAAGTTGTACTTTATAATGTCACATTTTAATATTGCATATGATAGTGGGAAGCTGAAAAAAATTAAATTCAACAACAGTTTTATGGGGGAGTTTTATGGGGTTCACTATGTGGAAAAACTGACCCATGTCCAATACCATTTGTGTAGGTTTTTTTTTGTTTTTTAATACTGAAAAAAAATTAATACTTTGGAAAAAATAATTTTTTTTCTTTTCATCACCATTTTGATCCAATAACTTTTTTTTTACTTATGTCTACGGAGTTGCGTAAGGGCTAATTTTTTACAGGACAATCTGTAGTTTTTATTGATACCATTTTGGAGTGTGTATGACTTTTTGATCACTTTTTATTCAAATTTTTTAAGGAGGTGAAGCATTAAAAAATAGGGAATTGGCCATATTGCTTTTTTTTTTCACTTACATCATTCACATATGGAATACATTTTTTATCATTTTAATAGTACAAGCGTTTTCAAATGCAACAATGCCTATGACGTTTATGTTTTTGGTTGTTTATTTCTATCTTTTTAAACTTTTTTTGGGCCCCCAAGTGGACCTCAGTATGCAATCATTAGATTGCCTTTTGGATAAAGTAATAGAATTTTATCCATTACAGTACACAAAGATCAGTATATTCCAATGCAGTACTGCCACTATACTAGTAATAGGCCTAGAAGCCTTCTACAGGCCCTGGTCTATTACTGCTATGAAATGCCTTCCCCGATCTCAGCTAGGAGAAGGTATTTCTGCCTGGGAAATCCACTCTTCTGGCTCCTTTGCCTTTCAGATTCCGTGGTCACATTTGATCACGCAATCTGAGGGGTTAAATGTCTATGATTGCCATTTTCACCAATTGCAGACATTAGCACTAGATGTCGGCTGTGTGAAACAGCAGGCATGCAATAGCTATGGCACTCGCACCACTCTAAAGCCTAGTACGCAAATGTGTGGTAGACAACACCCCTCTTGATTTCTGGGGAAAATATATGCAAAATTATCATGACCAACATCTCCTGGCATGAGGTAGGTTTAGGAAAGCTAATTTGAATATCTTTCCCAGAAACCCATAGGTGTATCATCTGGCCTACAATACTGCGCGCATGTACTCGGCATACTACTGCTTCTCCATAATGAGTACCCCTTAGACAATGCATATATATTGTTGAGAAATACATATTTGTGTACTACGCTCTCCTTCTCCTCTCTCTCAGATTCACTCATCTGTAGGGCTTCAAGTGTTACTTCAAGTATGTGAAACATCAATCTGTTGACATGGCTTAGGGTAGATAGCTGCAAACTGAAGGAGGAACCTTTTTAACAGCCATCAACGTGTACAGATACATGCACAATATTATTTCTTAAAATTTCCCTATAAGTAGCCTGTAGCCTATAAGAAATTTTTTCCTAATCAAGGCCTGCCACAGCATAACAATGCTGGAGGATGGTGGCCGGAATCATGTGATTTCCCATTATGTTCATCATGGGTGTGTCAAGATTAACAGAGGTTGCGCTGCTGTCCATGTTCAGAAGATAAAAAAAAACAATCTTTAGTTTTGATCTACGGTAATGGGGGCCATGCAGATTCAATAGCTGTTAGACAAACAATTGTTTGTCCAACTCCAATACACATACTCGTTCCAAGACAGTTATCTCCTGGAAAAACAAAAGGAACGGGCAAAAATATTCACTTTGTCCAATGCTTCTCAGGAGCTCCATATAGACTGTCAGCAGAATGTTCTGACAATACTGTACATTGATATGTATGGAAGCCTTAAAGGGAACCTGTTACCATGAATATGTAATGTAAGCTACAGCATGTTATAGAGCTGGACGAGCTGAGCAGATTGAGATATAGTTAATGGGAAAAGATGCATTAAAACTTGTAATTTATCCATTTAAATTGCTGCTCATTCTGGGTTTTGAAGTCCAGGACGCGGATCTATCAGTGATTGACAGCTTTCCCTCTATGACAGTGTATAGATAGCTGTCAATCACTAATAGGACCGCCTCCTGGACTTCAAAGCCCAGAATGACAAACTATAGCAAACTATATATCAATTTGCACAGCTTCTCCTACTCTATAATATGCTACCTGCATCTCAAACATCATGTTCATGCTGACAGGTTCCCTTTAAGACTGAAGTGAGTTGATATCAGGATATTGGAGGATCAGCACAAATTTGATGATGAGCATATGATAAGAGAATATTTTGTCATTTTATTGCCCACCCATTGAATCTCTTCTTTTTATTTTCAAACTTTTTTGTTTGACCATTTCATTGTTTAACAATAGTCATACTGAACAAAAAAGGTATATATCAGGGATCCTCAAGCATTCATTTCCTCCTAAATTCAAAAAAAGTGGTTGCTTCTATTAGTTATTCCACCAGGTGCATTTCCTCTCCTAACGACACTTCTTAAATTGCGTGCTGGTGGAAAGGTAATTTGGTCTCACACCATTAAAAAGTAATGGAACCCTTGATGATAAGAAATGGCACAGCTAGCTTGTTGGAAAACGTTTAATTAATAAAGTCATAAAAATATTGTGAAGCCAGGCAGTTTGCGAGACATCATACACTAGATAAACAGATAAAACCTGAACCCTTTACCTGCTGGAAAATTGAAAACTCGGTAAGGTCCTGAACACTGTCAAACTGTCAGAAGAAAATCAATCTATACTGAAGTATTTACATTTTGAGCTTATATGGAATTTTCAAAAATACCATAGTTCATCTTTGGGGATTCAAGTTGTGACTTGAAAGATAGAAATGAAAAGAAATGTTTGTTGAAGTAAGTTTTTATAAAAAATATATTGAAATTCACTCCGAAGACCATCATACTGAGTAACCCTGGGCATACTTGTAATAATTAGAGATGAGCGAGTAGTGTTCGATCGAGCTGGTATTCGATCGAATACTACGATATTCGGCGTACTCGATTTAATTCGAGTATAACGGCGATGGCGCACCTAGAATTCGTTTCCCCTCCCACCTTCCCTGGCGCTCTTTTTCCACCAATCACCATGCAGGGGGGGTATGACAGGCACGCTGAGCACGCTGGCAGCGCGAAAACGGCGTCTACATGCATTGGCTGGAAAAACCATGTGACCTCGAATATTAAAAACTCAGCTCTTCCTGCTCGTACGCATATGCTGCGTGAACTTAGTCAGGGACAGAGGCTGGAGAAGGGAGAGACAGATTTTAGCTGTTGGACAGGCAGGAGCGTGATTAAAAACCCTTATCAGGGCTACTACAGTGGACTTCAGTGATAGCTTACTACAATATAGACTTTACAGAGAACGGCTGCTGTATTCAGGGATAGCTGCTGGAGTAGGGACAGAGAGAGGCATTAGTGGTGTATTAGGTGCTCTGCTACATACCAAACTATATTTGGCACTACTGCTGTGTACCTTGAAAAATACAATATATAGGCCTTATAACTGGCAACTGTACTGTGCGTTCTCTTGCAAAGTAATTTCTCATAACTGGTGTTCATACACACCGTCTGATCACTTAGTACACGGCTGTGTACCTTGAAAAATACAATATATAGGCCTTATAACTGACAACTGTACTGTGCGTTCTCTTGCAAAGTAATTTCTCATAACTGTTGTTCATACACACCGTCTGATCACTTAGTACACGGCTGTGTACCTTGAAAAATACAATATATAGGCCTTATAACTGGCAACTGTACTGTGTGTTCTCTTGCAAAGTAATTTCTCATAACTGTTGTTCATACACACCGTCTGATCACTTAGTACACGGCTGTGTACCTTGAAAAATACAATATATAGGCCTTAACTGGCAACTGTACTGTGCGTTCTCTTGCAAAGTAATTTCTCATAACTGGTGTTCATACACACCGTCTGATCACTTAGTACACGGCTGTGTACCTTGAATAATACAATATATAGGCCTTATAACTGGCAACTGTACTGTGCGTTCTCTTGCAAAGTAATTTCTCATAGCTGGTGTTCATACACACCGTCTGATCACTTAGTACACGGCTGTGTACCTTGAAAAATACAATATATAGGCCTTAACTGGCAACTGTACTGTGCGTTCTCTTGCAAAGTAATTTCTCATAACTGTTGTTCATACACACCGTCTGATCACTTAGTACACGGCTGTGTACCTTGAAAAATACAATATATAGGCCTTAACTGGCAACTGTACTGTGCGTTCTCTTGCAAAGTAATTTCTCATAACTGGTGTTCATACACACCGTCTGATCACTTAGTACACGGCTGTGTACCTTGAAAAATACAATATATAGGCCTTAACTGGCAACTGTACTGTGCGTTCTCTTGCAAAGTAATTTCTCATAACTGTTGTTCATACACACCGTCTGATCACTTAGTACACGGCTGTGTACCTTGAAAAATACAATATATAGGCCTTATAACTGGCAACTGTACTGTGCGTTCTCTTGCAAAGTAATTTCTCATAACTGGTGTTCATACACACCGTCTGATCACTTAGTACACGGCTGTGTACCTTGAAAAATACAATATATAGGCCTTATAACTGGCAACTGTACTGTGCGTTCTCTTGCAAAGTAATTTCTCATAACTGTTGTTCATACACACCGTCTGATCACTTAGTACACGGCTGTGTACCTTGAAAAATACAATATATAGGCCTTATAACTGGCAACTGTACTGTGCGTTCTCTTGCAAAGTAATTTCTCATAACTGTTGTTCATACACACCGTCTGATCACTTAGTACACGGCTGTGTACCTTGAAAAATACAATATATAGGCCTTATAACTGGCAACTGTACTGTGGTGTTCTCTTGCAAAGTAATTTCTCATACCTGTTGTTCATACACACCGTCTGATCACTTAGTACACGGCTGTGTACCTTGAATAATACAATATATAGGCCTTATAACTGGCAACTGTACTGTGCGTTCTCTTGCAAAGTAATTTCTCATAACTGTTGTTCATACACACCGTCTGATCACTTAGTACACGGCTGTGTACCTTGAAAAATACAATATATATGCCTTAACTGGCAACTGTACTGTGCGTTCTCTTGCAAAGTAATTTCTCATAACTGGTGTTCATACACACCGTCTGATCACTTAGTACACGGCTGTGTACCTTGAATAATACAATATATAGGCCTTATAACTGGCAACTGTACTGTGCGTTCTCTTGCAAAGTAATTTCTCATAACTGGTGTTCATACACACCGTCTGATCACTTAGTACACGGCTGTGTACCTTGAAAAATACAATATATAGGCCTTATAACTGGCAACTGTACTGTGCGTTCTCTTGCAAAGTAATTTCTCATAACTGTTGTTCATACACACCATCTGATCACTTAGTACACGGCTGTGTACCTTGAAAAATACAATATATAGGCCTTATAACTGGCAACTGTACTGTGCGTTCTCTTGCAAAGTAATTTCTCATAACTGTTGTTCATACACACCGTCTGATCACTTAGTACACGGCTGTGTACCTTGAAAAATACAATATATAGGCCTTAACTGGCAACTGTACTGTGCGTTCTCTTGCAAAGTAATTTCTCATAACTGGTGTTCATACACACCGTCTGATCACTTAGTACACGGCTGTGTACCTTGAAAAATACAATATATAGGCCTTATAACTGGCAACTGTACTGTGTGTTCTCTTGCAAAGTAATTTTCTCATAACTGTTGTTCATACACACCGTCTGATCACTTAGTACACGGCTGTGTACCTTGAAAAATACAATATATAGGCCTTAACTGGCAACTGTACTGTGCGTTCTCTTGCAAAGTAATTTCTCATAACTGGTGTTCATACACACCGTCTGATCACTTAGTACACGGCTGTGTACCTTGAATAATACAATATATAGGCCTTATAACTGGCAACTGTACTGTGCGTTCTCTTGCAAGTAATTTCTCATAACTGGTGTTCATACACACCGTCTGATCACTTAGAACACGGCTGTGTACCTTGAAATATACAATATATACAATATATAGGCCTTTCAATTGGCAACTGTACTGTGCGTTCTCTTGCAAACTAATTTCACGGCTGTGAAGGCAAAATATTGTAAAAAAAAAAAAATGCGGCGGGGGGGCTAGCGGAATAGGACGTGGACGAGGACGGGGGGCGCGGAAATGCTGTTGGGGCCTTGTTGAAGCCAGTGGGGATACAATGCGTGCTGGTGAGGGTCAGCCAGGATCCCGCTCATCCAGAATCCCTGCCTTTATGGACAGTTAAGCAGGGGCGCGGTTACACCGCTGTTGAGGCCTGAGCAGGTTGAACAGGTGGTGCAATGGATAGCCGAAGCGCTTCCACACAGTTGTCCACCAGCCAGTCATCCACACAGTCTCACTCTGACCCTCCTTCCTCCACACCTGGCCAACAGAGTCATCCCACCCTTGACCCCTCCCAGGAGCTCTTTTCGGGTCCTTTTTCAGATGTGCCGGAAGAATCCCAGGAGCTAGGAGAGGAATTTGTTTGTAGTGATGCCCAAACCCTTGGAGTTTCGCCATCTCCTGCTGATGTGGACCCTGAACCAGCATCTGTTATCATGAGCGATGATGATGATGAGACGCAGATTGCCATCAAGGGAGGCTGTTGGAATGTCCAGTGGGCAGGAGGAGGGGCAGAGTGCAGGAAGAGGAGGTGGTGGATGACGAAATGGACCGACCCCACTTGGCCAGGGGTGATGTCCAGCGGGGAAAGCAGTGAGAGGTGCTGGTCTGCGCAGCAACCGAAAAAGGCAGCAAGAGGCAGAGGATGTCCAGAGGCAGAGGGATGTCCAGAGGCAGAGGGATGTCCACAGGCAGAGGGATGTCCACAGGCAGGGGATGTCCAGAGGCAGAGGACCAGTCCAGACAAAGTAGTGAGGCCACAGCCAGCACGGCCGAAGCTGTTCCCGGGCAGCGGGCAGTCGCGCGAAGCTCCCCATCGAGGCCTCGTACTTCTGTGGTGTGGAGATTTTTTAATGTTTGTGCGGATGACAAACTGAGCGCGGTTTGCACACTCTGCCACTCAAAACTGAGTAGGGGCTCTGAGAAGAGCAATCTGACCACCTCAGGCATGCGGCGTCACTTGGAAGTCAAGCACTGGGCTGAGTGGGAGAGAGCAAACGCAATACAAACTGCGCCCGGTCCTGCTGCCACTGCCTCTTCCCCTTTGTTGTGTGCTGCCACTGCGGTCCAGACCTCCAGCCAGGACACCTCCACATCTGCCTCTGCCTCGGCTACTTTGGGGCCTTCTCCTTCAGCCTCCCCTTCCCCCGCCTCTTCGCCTGCACCCTCACACTCCTCGTCCCAACAACTGTCCATCTCGCAGGCGTTCGACCGCAGGCGGAAGTACGCCTCGAGTCACCCCCAAGCCCAAGCCTTAAACTGCCACATCTCCAAACTGCTGGCCCTGGAGATGTTGCCGTTTAGGCTTGTGGAGACGCAGGCCTTCCGCGACCTGATGGCGGCTGCCGCACCTCCGCGCATTTATTCCCCAGCCGCCCACTTTCCCTGTGCCGTCCCCGGGCATGCCGTGTCGCAACATCAGCCCTGAGGCCTCCCACCAAACCGCCCTTGCACCAGGCAACCCTTGCCGCTAACACTCAGCAGGCCGTGTTGTGGAAGCGCACGGCGGGTCGCAAACAGAGCGACAGGAAGCACCAGCGCCCAGAGATTGCCAGGGACGTTCTGATAAACCCCCCTCCTCCTCCTCCGCTGCCTTAACATCGATCTCCCTCAGCCGCTAGCTGGAAGCGTTGCAGCACTGGCGCGGGGAGACGTCAGCAGGCGGTGCTAAAGCTCATCAGCTTGGGCGACAGGAAGCACAGCGCCCCAGAGGTGAGGGACGCCATATTGCAGCAGACGGAGATGTGGCTGTCGCCGCTGCAGCTAGGCATGGTCGTGTGCGATAACGGCCGTAACCTGGTGGCGGCTCTGGAGCTTGCCGAACTCAATCACGTACCATGCCTGGCCCACGTTTTTAATCTGGTAGTCCAAAAATTTCTAAAGACTTACCCCAACCTGGCAGAGCTACTGGTGAAAGTGCGGCGCTTGTGCGCTCACTTTCGGAAGTCAACTGTAGCTGCTGCTAGCTTAAAAAAACTCCAGCAACGCCTCCATTTGCCTGAACATCGGCTGTTGTGCGACCTGCCGACTCGCTGGAATTCCACCTATTCCATGTTGGCCAGGGTGTGTGAGCAGCAGAGAGCATTGATGG
>ONZH01000685.1:0-45951 GCA_900303285.1 Rhinella marina | reverse complement strand
ATCAGGGGGAAGACCAATGCGTGGTTGGCGCCGCTGAACCTTCAGCCAGGAATGGTGGTCTGCGATAATGGGCGTAACCTGGTGGCGGCTCTGCATCTTGGTGGGCTGACTCACGTGCCCTGCATGGCCCACGTGCTCAACTTGGTGGTCCAGTGGTTCCTCAAGACCTACCCCCAGTTGAGTGAGTTGCTCACCAAGGTGCGGCGCATATGCACCCATTTTCGCAAATCCACCACCGATGCCGCGACCCTCAGGACTGTGCAAGGGCGGCTACAACTCCCTGTTCATCGGCTGCTGTGTGACGTTCCCACGCGTTGGAATTCGACGTTACACATGCTAGCCAGGGTGTACCAACAACGCAGGGCAGTTGTAGACTGCCAACTGATCCCCCGAGGTGGTAGTCAGGCCAGTCAGCTTCCTCATGTCTATGCTGAGGAGTGGACGTGGATGGCTGGCATCTGCCAGGTCTTAGGTCCCTTTGAGGAGGCAACAGGGATCAGTGTCACCATCCCTCTGTTGTGCCTCATCCAGAACTCCTTGCGGAACCTAAGATCTGAGGATACAGCAGTGTCACAGGAGGTGGGGGAAGACAGTGACATTGAGAGCACCCTGTTGTCAGTTTCGCAGCGCGGAACTGAGGAGGAGGAGGCGGCTGAGGAGGAGGAAGAAACTCTTGGGCACCATGCATCAGGGGGTGATTCCATGCTACCTGTTGAGCGGGTATGGGCTGAGGAGGATGAATTGGGGGTCGGAGGAAGTGTGGGAGGAGGAGATGGAGAGTCCGCTAAGTGAGGAGGCTGAAGGCTTGCGTGTTGGCACAGTAGGGCACATGGCACAATTTATGCTTGGCTGTCTTTGTGGTGATCCCCGGGTCAAGAGGATACTGTCCACCAATGACTATTGGGTGTACACCCTCCTTGACCCACGCTACAAGGACAACTTTGCCCAACTAATACCCGTGGAGGAAAGGAGCACCCGAGTCACTTTCTACCACAAGGCCCTGGCAACAGGGGGCGGACTGCAGTGGTCGAAGTGGAGAGGAGAGGAGGGGGAAAGTCAGTGTAGGCGCCAAGGGCAGGGGTACACTATTCCATGCTTTTGCCAAGTTTCTTAAACCCCAGCAAGAGAGTACGACACAGCCACAGGGCAGACAGAGCAGGGCGGAACAGTACCGCAAGATGGTGAGGGAGTATGTCGCGGACCAGACTAACGTCCTGACCGATAACTCCACACCATATAATTACTGGCTGGACAAGCTGGACAGGTGGCCAGAACTTGCGCAGTATGCTCTTGAGGTGCTTGCCTGCCCTGCTGTAAGTGTACTGTCTGAAAGGGTTTTTAGTGCCGCCGGGGGTATCATTACGGACAAACGGACGCGCCTGTCCACCGACAACGCCGACATCCTCACGTTCATCAAGATGAACAGGTCATGGATATCCCCCCAGTTCTCATCCCCACCTCAGGCTACCTCCTAAATTGCTTGCTTTCCTCCTCCTCTTCATCTGAGTTGCATATGCAACAATTTTTCATGAACGTCATCGCGCTTTCTACTAACAATTCTTCAGGAAAGTCATCCGTCTTTCCAATAAGAATTTTTCAGGAAAGTCATCCGTCTTTCTAATAACAATTTTTCAGGAGTCATGCGGCTTTGTAACCAAATTTTTTATGAAAGGCCATGGGGTTCTATATACACAGTGCTGACGGAAGCCCATCAGCCTTTCTAAACACAATGCCCACTGCCTCTCCCAAGCGGTTGTGGTGCTGATGTTGCCTCACACTTAAAATTGATCTGTTCCTGTGCCTGATCCACCCAAGTTGAATCTGTCCCATCATGAGAAAGTCCCCCCAAGGAGTCCCCACTGTAACTTGCTTCCCATACAACTACCTCACCCCCCAACACCTGTGTCTCGCCATTGTCCACCACCTCCTCAGACAACACTGGTAAATCCCCACTGTCAGCACACTGAGACTGCAAAAGGTCTGGCGAATTGGGACTGAGAATGTTCTGGGGTAGCACATCAGAGAAGGGGTGACTGTGGGGTTCCAGGGAGTACGTGACCACATGCAATCTCCATCTAAAAAGTCATACTGAGGCTCACCGCTATGCTTTACACTGCAATCTTATTACTGAGGCTCACCACCATGCTTTACACTGCAATGTTATTGAAAGACAGACAATCAGTGGTTCACCGCCAGGTTGTCAGGCAGCATTTTTAAGTGGGTCACCATTACCGTGTCCCTGAAAATTGCCTTGGGGTCATCACCAGACTATTGGCCAGATTTAGAAAAAATGGTGCAATTAGGGAGCCTCAGAGGCATCCCTACATGCTGCCCCTGGTGTTTCCTATCCATTTCCAAGGTGTTTCCATCTTTTTCTGAGGTTTTCACATGTTGGGGCAAACTTGACTGTGCAGAACCTTTGGCCCCTGCAAAAATATTCGGGTCTCCCATAGACTTTAATGGGATTCGTGATTCGGCCCGAACCCACGAATCCCGCGGTGGGATTCGGGCCGAATTCCAAACCCCCGAATCTTTTAGGATTCGCTCAACTCTAGTTTTTATATATCTTACATTCATTTGGGTTCTCCACACAGCAGAGATCTGGTCTTGTGATTATTAAGATATATTGTATACATATATACATCATTTTCTCATGAAATATACATTTTGAGATATATATTCTGGTATTCATCTGAACTTGTATATACTCATTATTTAACCAGATAAAGGGTGTGCTCATCCAAACTTCAGTTAACTGTATTGAACAATTTTTCTTGGCCGTGGGTAAGCCTGCATTTGAGCACCCCAAATATCCACTGATTTCTAGTGGTGAGCCACTCATTTTTTGTTTCTTTATAATTCACCCATTGTTAACATGGGAAAAAAGGTTGATTCTTATGCATGAGCATAGGAAGTTAATAATAAAGTTGTGGCCAGTATCTTTGTACAAATTTTGGTCAGCATTAAGGAGAGCAACTGGGCGTTAGTAGTGGCAGATGATCGCTGAGTGTTTTTATTTTTAACCGAGCTATGTCTTCCGATTCCCCTATACACATTCATGCTAGGCCGAGCGAAGCATTAATGTGTTGAAAATAAGGTTAATTTTACTTAATAAAAAAGGACTTTGGACACCCTCATTTGATGATAGTTGATAGTGGTATTCTGCCAATGCAGTCAATCAGGATGTGCTGCAGGTGGTGGTGCATGGGTGTTAAATAGTGGGTAAAATGGGTTATTCAAGGGATCCACATTTACTTCTAGGTTGCTAGCTGATAGTCTCATCAGGGGGTTTGACCAAGGCAAAACAGGGGTGGTTGGGGAAAAAGAGGTTGTGCTGCTATAAGTTGTCCTCCCACTAGTGTCCTGTGTGAGTAATGGTCAATGGTAATCATAGGAATACCTATAGGATATAAGTATATGATAGTTATGAGTAGTGATGGTATGTAAATATATAAGCATCTATTCTAAAACATCAATTTTGTCAAAATGGACAGAGCCTGAATTGGGGAGGATTTTCACACTCCTCCGGCTGAGGCCGATGAATAGATCTGGCCTATCACCTCAACTTTTCTTTGTTGTATATACAGGAAACTGGAATATTTAATTTACACCTTTGTCTTTATCGAAATTTATTTGTATAACAAACATGAACCCTGAGTGTAAGTGGGACTTTTTCTATGATTGGTACTTGGGAATTTTAGTTCTGATACCCACAGCACCTCACGCATATTTTGGAGTGCACAGTACTTTTCTCATATTTTATACAGTTTCTATTCCAGGCTGCTAATCCACTACTGCCACCAGTTTTAATACTATACATCTGTCTCTGCTACTACCACCACCCACTACTACTACTACCAATAGACACCCAATCTACTGCCTTGTATGTTCCTTGCTATGCTGCCTCTGGTGCCAAAACTATTATGACCATGCATCTCTTATACCCTACACTTTTCAAATCCGCATTGTACTGCTGCTGTTTTCAATTAAAATCTTGTTCAGAACAAGCCACTTTTTCCTTCTGACAATTAACACTTGTGTGTGTATTCTGCCCCATTAAGGTATAATGTTTGGAGACTTAGTCCCAACAAGCCAAGTAGCACTTGTGCGTGTCATATGGGCAGGCATTCCCATCAAGGCATAGTTTTTGGACACTTGGTCCCCCAAAATCTTGTCCTAAGAGTCCTAGGAAACTAGAGGGTTTTGTGGCAATTGAAGCCACTTTGATGAAGGTAGAATCGAGTCCAAGCTGCACTTTTTCAAAAATCTGGCAAACCTGTCCCGAATCTCAAAAGGTTTGCTCATCTTTACGTATTTAAAACCCTTTACTGAGGACTTAGTTGAAGCACCTTTGGCAGAAATTACAGCCCCCATCTTCTTGACTATGATGCCACTTGTTTGCACACCTAGGTTGTAGATTTTCTGCCATTCTTCTCTGCAGATCCTCTCAAGCTCTGTTAGGTTGGATGTAGACTATCAGTGACCAGCCATTTTAAGATCTCTCTAGAGATGTTCGATTCGAATCTAGGACCCCAGTGCTGCAAGGCACCAGTGCTTCTTTCTGGCCACTCTGCTGTAAAGCTTGGTGCTCGTTCGAGCATTAGGGTATTCGCATATGCTCGCTACTCGGACGAGCATATCGCGATCCTCTAGGAAATGGCAACTTCCTCTTCCTGCATGTTAGAAGCCTTTTTTCAGCCAATCCACATGTAGGAGAGTCTTTGGTACCTCCTAGCATCACGTGGGGCCCCTACAATTCGATAGCAGGGATTGGCTGGCCAGATCAGATGACCTGGGAATATAAGAATATGGTCCCGCGCTGCTCGCGTCATATGCCGTCTGCATGAGATTAGGGATAGAGCTGCTGTCTGTCAGGGAGAGTGTTAGGGCCTGAATTTAGTTGTTTGTTAGGCAGGAATCACCCACAAAGAACCCAACAGCCCTTCTAAGGGCTACAAGCACGTTTTTTTTTTGGTCTCCTCCTGGTTGCTGGCTGGGACTTGTAGTGCAGCTACCGCCATCTTGGCTGCACACTGTTAGGGTGTGAAATTGGAATCTGGTTAGGCAGGAATCATCCACAAAGAACCCAACGCTCCTTCTAAGGGCTACAGCGACATTTTTTTTTGTCCTCCTCTCGGCTGCTGGCTGGGACTTGTAGTGCAGCTACCGCCATCTTGGCTGCACACTGTGCACATGGTCCTCACAGACCCCAATGAAATTGCCCAAAGTCCTCTCAGTACTCATTTTTGCTGCTGCTGTACCTTGGCTTGCTGGGATCTGTAGTGCAGTCTAGGGAATACGTTTTGTCACTCAGTTATATAAACTACAGTCCAGTGAACAATTGTGAGGTATGCTGTACAGCAGCGTCAGTCTATAAAATACGTTTTTTTTCACTCAATTATATAAACTACAGTCCAGTGAACAATTGTGAGGTGTGCGATACACTTGCCGCAGTCTAGAGAATAATTTTTTTCACTCAATTATATAAACTACAGTCCAGTGAACAATTGTGAGGTGTGTGATACACTAGCCGCAGTCTAGAGAATAATTTTTTTCACTCAATTATATAAACTACAGTCCAGTGAACAATTGTGAGGTGTGTGATACACTAGCCGCAGTCTAGAGAATAATTTTTTTCACTCAATTATATAAACTACAGTCCAGTGAACAATTGTGAGGTGTGCTGTACAGCAGCGTCAGTCTATAAAATAAGTTTTTTTCACTCAATTATATAAACTACAGTCCAGTGAACAATTGTGAGGTGTGTGATACACTTGCCGCAGTCTAGAGAATAATTTTTTTCACTCAATTATATAAACTACAGTCCAGTGAACAATTGTGAGGTGTGCGATACACTTGCCGCAGTCTAGAGAATAATTTTTTTCACTCAATTATATAAACTACAGTCCAGTGAACAATTGTGAGGTGTGTGATACACTTGCCGCAGTCTAGAGAGTAATTTTTTTCACTCAATTATATAAACTACAGTCCAGTGAACAATTGTGAGGTCTGCGATACACTTGCCGCAGTCTAGAGAATAATTTTTTTCACTCAATTATATAAACTACAGTCCAGTGAACAATTGTGAGGTGTGCGATACACTTGCCACAGTCTAGAGAATAATTTTTTTCACTCAATTTTATAAACTACAGTCCAGTGAACAACTGTGAGGTGTGTGATACACTAGCCACAGTCTAGAGAATAATTTTTTTCACTCAATTATATAAACTACAGTCCAGTGAACAATTGTGAGGTGTGCGATACACTTGCCGCAGTCTAGAGAATACACTTGCCGCAGTCTAGAGAATAATTTTTTTCACTCAATTATATAAACTACAGTCCAGTGAACAATTGTGAGGTGTGTGATACACTTGCCGCAGTCTAGAGGATAATTTTTTTCACTCAATTATATAAACTACAGTCCAGTGAACAATTGTGAGGTGTGCGATACACTAGCCGCAGTCTAGAGAATAATTTTTTTCACTCAATTATATAAACTACAGTCCAGTGAACAATTGTGAGGTGTGCAATACACTTGCCGCAGTCTAGAGAATAATTTTTTTCATTCAATTATATAAACTACAGTCCAGTGAACAATTGTGAGGTGTGCGATACACTAGCCGCAGTCTAGAGTATACGTTTTTATTCTCAGTTATATAAACAACAGTCCATTGCAAAATTGAGTGGTTTACGGTGCAATAGCTAGAGTCTAAAGACTACATTTTTTTGCCTCAGATAGTAATTCTACTGTCTACTGAATACGGTTTTGGCCTCAGATATTAACTCGACAGTTTGGTGAAAATACAAAATGTTGAACCCAAGGGCTAAGCGTTCAAGTAGTGTAGGGGACAGAGGCCGTGGTCCTGGGCAGGGTGACACTGTACATGCTGATGAGGGAGCAGTGGAACGCCACAGAGTTTCGCTCCCTAGCTTCATCTCGCAACTTACTGGGTCACGTGGTACACCACTATTGAAACCACAACAGTGCGAACAGGTGATGACGTGGATATCGGACAATGCGTCCAGTAATTTATCCACCACCCAGTCTTCCACGCAGTCCACCCACGCTAGCCAAGGGAGTAGACCTCTGTCTCCTCCAGCTCAACCTCCTTCCGCCCAGCCTGCCCCCCCACGGAAAGTATGGATTCAGATCAGGCATACTCACAGGAACTCTTTTCAGGACCCTACCCAGAGACACAAACCACTGCTCAAGAGCAACCTGAGCAGTTGCTCTGCCCCGATGCCCAAAATTGAGAACTTTCACAGTCTGTGGGCGATGAGAGTGTGAACTTAGTGCAAGTAGTGCGTGAAGAGGTGTCGGATGATAATGATGATGATGATGAGACACGGTTGTCAGACAGTGACGTTGTTGTCGGGGCAGTAAGTCCGAGAAGGGAGCAGAGTGAGGAATCGGAGTAAGAGCTGGTGGATGATGAGGTGACTAACCCGAGCTGGGTTGGAGCCACCACTACCAGCCTAACCACTACCAGCATGCGCAGGCATATGAGTGCTAAACACCCAACTCAGTGGAACCAAGGCCGTTCACTTCCTGCAGGTCACACCACTGCCCCGTCCCCTGTATCACATGCTGGCTCGGCGAGTCAACCCCCCGCCCAGGACCCCGGCACGAGCGCCTCCCGCCCTACAACCACCCCTTCACCTCCACGATACTCCACAACCTCCACCAATGTGTCCCAGAGCAGCGTTCAGCTGTCTTTGCAGCAGACATTTGAGCGCAAGCGCAAATACAATTCCAGCCACCCACATGCACAAGCCCTAACTGTCCACATCTCCAAATTGTTGAACCTGGAGATGCTGCCCTATAGACTGGTAGAGACTGAGGCTTTCCACAACCTGATGGCGGTGGCTGTCCCTCGGTACTTGGGCCCCAGCTGCCACTATTTTTCCCGATGTGCCGTCCCAGCCCTACACCAGCACGTATCACAGAACATCATCCGTGCCCTGACCAACGCGGTTAGTGATGAGGTCCACCTAACCACGGACACGTGGACAAATGCTGGCGGGCAGAGACACTATATCTCCCTGACGGCACATTGGGTTTACTTGGTAGAGGCTAGGATCGAGTCTGACCTTGGGGCCACTCATGTAATGCCCACACCAAGGATTGCGGGGCCTACCTCGGTCACAGTTTCTCAGACTTATTATGCCTCTTCCTCCAACCCCTCTTCCTCCTCCTCCTCTTCGCACAGAAATGCTGAGCCAACAGGCAATGTTTCTGAGGGCCAACTGGCGCTCTATACAAACAATGTTTACGGAGGGCCACGCTGTCTCAGCCATCTGAGCATTGCTGCAGCCTGCCAGCCAGCCAATATGGCAGACCTTCAGACTCACTGCCAGCCTGACCAACAGTGGTAAGTTTGTGCCCCCTGCCCTGTACTGCACCCCCTATGCTGCATTCTGCCCCCTGCCCTGTGTCCCCTATGCTGCACTATGTGTGCCCCCTGCCCTGTACTGTACCCGTTATGCTGTATTCTGCCCCCTGCCCTGTGAACTCTCCCTTACATATGCACATATAGGATGCCAGGATAGTCATGAAGGGGGGGCACCATACAAAATTTTGCTGTGGGGCCCTGTCAGTTCTAGCTACGCCCCTGATGCCAGCCATGAGTTGTACATAAACTAATAACAGGAAAAACAAAAAAAATATTTTACAGGAGGGTCAACTACAGACACTCCAAAACAATTTTTTAGGAGGGTCAACTTCGGACACTCCAAAACAAATTTTTGGGAGGCTCACCTACAGACATTTGACTGCAATCTTAGTCTGACCAAGGCATTGGTGGTGTCACTGCCATGCTGTGTCAGGCTAAATGTTTGGGTGCTTCACCTGCCACCTGAGTCTAACTTGGTCACTATGGGTTCACCGCCATGCTGTGTCAGGCTACATTTTTGGGTGGTTCACCTGCTACCTCAATCTAACTTGGTCACTTGTTGGTGTCACTACGCTGTCACCATGCTGTGTCAGGCTTATGCCTGCGTCGTGGGGCGGGGGATAGCACAGCAGTGCCAGCATGAGCAGTGGTGTCACCTGCGGTGATGGACCTTTGTTGCACCGAGTTGGGTGCTTTCCTAACATGTGCCAGCACATGTGCCTTGCCCATCTTGGTCTGGGTCAGCACAATTGCCTTGAGGGTCACCACCAGGCTGTTGCCCAGAATTTGGCATAATGGTACGATTAGGCAGCCTCAGAGGCATCCATGCATGCTGCCCCTGCTGTTTCCTGTCCATTTCCGTGGTGTTTCCATCATTTTCTGAGGTTTCCAAGTTTTCACCCAGCCTTCCCTAGGCAGAGGCCCGGTCCCCTGCAAAAAATGCTCGAGTCTCCCATTGACTTCAATGGGGTTCATTATTCGAAACGAGCACCCGAGCATCAGGAAAAATTTGATTCGAATAACGAGCACCCGAGCATTTTAGTGCTCGCTCATCTCTACTCAGGATCTTTGGAGCTCAGCCACAGTGACAATTTAGTTCTTAGTCACCAACATCCTTCTGCCCCACTACTTAGTTTAGTGGGCAGGCCACCTTTAGGAAGAGTCCTGATTGTTCCAAACTTCTTTCTTTTAAGAATTGTGGAGGCCACTGTGCTATTGTGAATTTTCAGTGCAGCAGAAATGTTATGTTCCCTTTCCTAGATCTGTGCCTCCACACAATCCTGTATCTGAGCTCTACAAGCAATACTTTCCTCCCCATGATTTTTTTTCACAGATATGCATTGTCAGGTGTGAGACCTTACTTAGACAGAAGTGTGTCTATTTAAATCATGTCCAATCAACTTAATTTACCGCAGGCAGACTCTTATCAAGGTGTAGAAACAACTCAAAAATTCAAAAATTATTTTTTTCCCTTTCTCTTTATGGGGAATTGACTGCAGATTGAATGGGGGTATAGATACTATAGATACATTGAATACATTGAATACAACATTTGTGCATTAGAAATAAACCTAAATGGTCCTCTATGTATTTAGTATGGGTGGATATTAACACCATAAGTTGAAGATGTCAGTCATGGCCTAATGGCAGACTCTTGCGTGATGAAGCTGTCTGTCTTTATGCACTTGGCCAGGATGAAAAAAGGTCTGGGCAGCAGCTGTCATTGTGTCTCTCTTTATCTGTGCTCTTGTATGCCAATATTATAATTCACCAGCTGACACCCGTCTTGGCAGAGAACACAATCTGTTGTTCAGTGCCAAAGTAACACTAGTATTCTGAAGGCAGAATGGCAAGACAGTTTTCATTATATTAAAGAAAGCCTATCAAGTGTAGGAGAAAAGAGCGAGCTTGATGATGTCATATGCAAACAGGTGTAGCCTTATCCTATGAGCTGCATTATGTCATGCTAATCCCATACTAAGCAAACAAAATAGTCACTTTATTAAACACAAGCTTATGTTTAGTTGACTACTTGGTAATATATTGTCCACTAGATAGTATTATCCATTCATTGATGAGTATATTGATCCTAGCATTTTAGCTTTTTAAAGATTTACAAAAGATAAAAAATTCCATTTTAACTGGCCTTACCCCAATGGCCCCTTTTTTATAATTATTATATCTTCCAGTTAAAGGGGATGTCAAGCTCAGAACAGTGTCTCCGTGAGACACAGAGAAGTCAATGGAGAAGTGGAATGATGTGTACTACCAGTCTATTCAATGAGAGGATTTGAGGACCCTTGTTCTTGGGATTGCTGGTGGTCAGTGGCGTATGTTCAATGGAAATAAAAATTCCAGAATCAACGAGAAGGAGGCTATCCCTCACCTTGATCTGTAAAAAATAATATACCCTTTAAGGACAAGCGCCAGGCTCTAGGTGTAACACATCAGTGAAGTGAAGGATTCAGGAAATGAGGCCACTCACACCCTACTGTATGGAGTGACTAAAGAACCGAAAAAACAATTCATAAATCTACCCCAATTAGGAAGTAGAGTATTGAATAAACGTGATAAACACTTACTTCACTGGGGGGAAGGACCGTCAGGAAAGCAAAAATAGCCCCTTCGGTACCACTGCCCCCCTTGCCAGGTTTGCTTGTAGAGTAATACGGTTAATGATACCAGGTGTTCACCGACTTCTAGTCATAACCTTTATTCTTAAAATGGCTCAACGCGTATCGGGGTCGAGATACCCCTTCTTCAGGAGCAGGAATTGACAAACATATTAACATACCTCATGCAGCATTATTTATAGTCCCAGAGAGGTCTGAAGTGATCCGCGTGGACCATGAGCGCAGTTCCCGCCAGTTTCAAAGCAGGAAATGCACTTTTACGGCATGCGTTCCACCCTGGAACGCAAAGCCGATGCGTCACTTCCGGTTTCGATTGCGCTCCACCACTGGAACGCATCGGAAATCGCCGCTAGACTCTCACCTTCAGCGATGTCATCAGGGGCCATGAAATAGCACAAGTACTGCTGAATAATCTTTTCTGCATAAAAGCAACTACCAAATAATTATTCTGCATAAAAGCAACTACCAAATAATTAATTTAGCACTCAAATCAATAAATATATAGAAAATAAAAAATAAAAAATATATATAGGAAATAAAAAATAAGAAATTAAAAAATAATAAACAATAAGGAAATAGAAAACTCAATTCAATAGATAACTACAGGTCAAAGAACTCCATGAAGGATATAATGAATATTAATAGATATATATATATAAAAAAATATATAAATAGATATATATGTAAAAAATATATACCCATAAACCAATACATAAGGAAATTAACCCTCCAGAGACACTTTACTATCAAAGAACTTAATGGAGATTCCAGTAAGGGCACTACTAAGGAAACAGCAGTATCCGAGACAAAATCAGGAGGGTCAGAAACAGTACTAATAACACCTGTTCATCCTAAATTGAAGAATAAGTCCACCTTTTACCCGCTAGAGAGTCGAGGCTCTTTTATTGATAGTTTTTATAATATCGTTATGGGGGAATTCAAAGAAATGTTCTCAGAAACTGAATGTATAGGAATATCTAAAAGTAACCTCACCCCCAAACAACAAAAAGCTTTAAAGAATCTACACAAAAATAAGGATATAGTTATAAAAAGTGCTGACAAAGGGGGAGGTGTGGTCATTATGGATACTGAGTACTATCTAGCAGAGAGTAATAGGATTTTATCTGACAAAGAGTATTACAAACCCCTAATAAAGGATCCAACTAAAGAATTTAAGGAAGCACTCCATCAATTAATTGACGAGGGTTACACGAAAAATATATTAGATAAGAAAGAGAGAACTTACCTAAAAACCCTACATCCCACTATGGCGAAGTTTTATTTCTTACCAAAGATACATAAATCCCTAGAGAACCCCCCGGGTAGACCGATTATATCCGGGATTAGCTCACTTACAACCAATCTTTCGGAATATGTCGACTACATACTACAGAGGTATGTCTCCCTATTACCATCGTATTTAAGGGATTCTACTCATTTATTGAACACCTTAAATGACATACAATGGAAAAATGATTACATTTGGGTTACACTGGATGTCAGCTCCCTGTATAGTAATATTACCCACCATTTAGGACTTCGGGCTGTGAAGTATTTCTTGGAAACTGACCCTCTAGTACCAGAAGATCAAAAGGAATTTGTACTATCAGCCATTTCATTCATCTTAAATCACAATTATTTTGAATTTAACAGTACTGTATACATTCAAGAAAGGGGGACCGCTATGGGTACCAAATTTGCCCCGTCTTATGCTAACTTATTTATGGGGAGATTCGAAGAGGAGATGGGCTTCCTTGATCATCCGGATATCATACTTTATAGGAGATTTATTGATGATATCCTGCTGATTTGGAAAGGTACAACAATGTATAAACATTTATACAAACTGTCAATTCTAATGACTGGGGCCTGCAACTAACATTAGAACATTCCCGGAGTGAAATAGTCTTTTTGGATCTCCATTTGAGTGGAAGGGAAGGGTTAATATCCACCCGCACCCATTTTAAGACGGTAGATGCAAACAGCTACCTTGATTTTTCCAGTAACCATCTTCGGAAATGGAAAACTAATATACCGTTTAGCCAGATGCGCAGAATCCGAAGAAATTGTTCGAACGATGTAGAAGCCAAACAACAACTGGGCACTCTAAAAGAAAGGTTTATGGAAAAGGGCTATCCTGTCAAACTGATCAAGGATTCCGAAAAAAGAATTCTAAAAGAAAACCAAAAAGACTGTCTCACTAGTAAAAGATCCAGTAAACATAGAGAGGAGGATAGGAAGCCACAAAGTAATCTCATTACTAGGTATAACTCGAAGCACTCAACCATCAAAAAGATCCTAACCAAACACTGGTCTATCCTACTGAAGGATCCAATATTAGGCCCAAGACTCCCCAAGAAACCCACTGTGACATTTCGCAGAGCTAAAACTCTAAAAAACATACTAGCTCCATCATGTCCAAAATTAAATACCCATAAAGGAAACTTTCCAGTCATTGATCTCCATGTCCTCTAATATAACAACGGGGGCCTTCAGATGTGGCATACGTAGGTGTAAATGCTGCTCCATGCTCCAACATGGAAAAAACACTATAAGTGGTTCAACCTTGGATGAATCGATACCCATTAAACAGAAAATAACATGCGGAACAACAAATGTCATTTACATGCTGGAATGCCCCTGCGGCCTTAGATATGTGGGCCGTACTACCCAGTGCCTTCGAGACAGAATGACTGAACATCGTTCAAACATTAAAAAACTGATTTATACACATAGTGTATCACGACACTTTGCCTCCATCCATAATGGTGATTCTGCAAAACTTTCAGTAACCCCATTAGAACACGTTCCCTCTTCCTACCAGTTACTGTGTAGAAAAGAAATGTACTGGATTTTTAAATTAAATACATTGATGCCGTTCGGACTGAATGAGTCGGTAGAACATACTATTTATTGAATAGAGTAATATAATAAGGGTATTTTAGCTTTCTAAAGTAGTTTAAAATAATGGAATAGAAATATTAATAGAATTAAAATAAGAGTAATAATTAAAAATAACATCATGAATGGAGCTATTGGACAACAATCATCTACAACAACACATTAATATTCATATCAAGCTCTATTAATGAGGATAAGGGGACCTCTTTGGGAATATGGTTATTCATTTTGAGACTTTTAGACAATTAATTAATGCATATTCTATGTCTATATATATATATATATATATGTATTTTTACATATTTTTTATGGGTATATATTTTTTACATATATATCTATTTATATATTTTTTTATATATATATATCTATTAATATTCATTATATCCTTCATGGAGTTCTTTGACCTGTAGTTATCTATTGAATTGAGTTTTCTATTTCCTTATTGTTTATTATTTTTTTAATTTCTTATTTTTTATTTCCTATATATATTTTTTATTTTTTATTTTCTATATATTTATTGATTTGAGTGCTAAATTAATTATTTGGTAGTTGCTTTTATGCAGAATAATTATTTGGTAGTTGCTTTTATGCAGAAAAGATTATTCAGCAGTACTTGTGCTATTTCATGGCCCCTGATGACATCGCTGAAGGTGAGAGTCTAGCGGCGATTTCCGATGCGTTCCAGTGGTGGAGCGCAATCGAAACCGGAAGTGACGCATCGGCTTTGCGTTCCAGGGTGGAACGCATGCCGTAAAAGTGCATTTCCTGCTTTGAAACTGGCGGGAACTGCGCTCATGGTCCACGCGGATCACTTCAGACCTCTCTGGGACTATAAATAATGCTGCATGAGGTATGTTAATATGTTTGTCAATTCCTGCTCCTGAAGAAGGGGTATCTCGACCCCGATACGCGTTGAGCCATTTTAAGAATAAAGGTTATGACTAGAAGTCGGTGAACACCTGGTATCATTAACCGTATTACTCTACAAGCAAACCTGGCAAGGGGGGCAGTGGTACCGAAGGGGCTATTTTTGCTTTCCTGACGGTCCTTCCCCCCAGTGAAGTAAGTGTTTATCACGTTTATTCAATACTCTACTTCCTAATTGGGGTAGATTTATGAATTGTTTTTTCGGTTCTTTAGTCACTCCATACAGTAGGGTGTGAGTGGCCTCATTTCCTGAATCCTTCACTTCACTGATGTGTTACACCTAGAGCCTGGCGCTTGTCCTTAAAGGGTATATTATTTTTTACAGATCAAGGTGAGGGATAGCCTCCTTCTCGTTGATTCTGGAATTTTTATTTCCCTATATATCGCGCCCGCTTGGTCGGACGCTGATACCCTTACAGCAGCCTGCTCAAGAGTATTTGTAGTACACATTCCACTATTATATATTCCTTCTCTTGGCGCCGGGGTTTCCATCCATCTATTTTTTGAAAACCCCTCCAACACATATATATGCATATATAATACATATATATATCACTGTTTTTTATTTTTTCTCTCATCGCTATGTATGTTCAATGGAGGCAGACCATGCAACTGCTATGGGGCCCAAGGGACCTGGTACTGAACTGTGTATTCTGTTCCCCACTGTGGGGAGCTCAATGCAAAGAGATTATTACAGCTTCCATGGAAACTGTATAAATTGCTATGCACTGAGCTCACCCTAGTGGTGTCTTCAGGCAGCCAGCTCTGTAACAAAAGGGAAGCAGGAGCAGGAGATTTGTCAATGTTAAAGGGGATGCCAGTTGTCTAACATAAATATATTGAGAAATATTTTTTTGAAGCACATATTCCACATTTTCCAACATGAAAGTCAGGGAAGGTGAATGAGGCCAAGGGTGACTTTTTTTATAAGTACTTTATTAAAAAAAAGAATCCATCAGATATCTGGGTTGTTGCACCTTGTGTTCTGTATTTCCTGGGAGTGAGTAAAGGGATATTCCGGTAAAGTAACTTAGTTTTTTTTTTAAACTTGCATTAAGGCTGCAAGCTGTGATCCAACCAGAACCCATACTTATAAATATAACCAGAGTTTCATTTTACCTTGCAATCCATTTGTCTAGCTCCTGTGTGAGCCTGCGACACACTGAGATCTTCCCTCACAAAACTACAATCCCCACAATGCCTAGCTTTCCTGCTGTGAGTTTGTGCTTGTTCATGAGTGTTGATGTTTACTGATTGGCTGCCTGATATACAGTCTGGTCACGCCCCCTCTACTCAGTAATCAGCAGCACACTAACATTCAGCTAGAGAATAGATAGCAACACACTGAGCATGCTCGACCTAACAAAGGCTCAGAACTATAGGTCGATGCCATGGTAACTTATGAGGAACACAGTGGGTAGCAGAGGAAGAAACTACTTTTCTAAGTACTGAACGGTAAATATGTGAAAATGACATTATATTAGGTAATTATTGATGATGAATTAATCTAAAACATAAGTTATATTTATGGTAACTGGAATACCCCTTTAACACATGCATACTTGAAAACCTCGGTGAGGAAGGGGTGCCAATTCTAACTTTTTCTAAGGGACCCTATGATTTCTGTACACCCCTGCTGGCGGGTTCCATCATTCAAGCACAACCAGCAATCCTACATTTATCACCTATCCTTTGGATAGGTAATACATGCAGTTCATGGGATAATCCCTTTAAATATTTTACACAGAAGGTGGTGTGAGAACTCGAGGTCACTTAGCTCTCCAGGATCACTGTCTTCTCAGCTTAGAGAGTTGGCACACCTCAAGAAGCCATTCCAACACTGCAGATTTGGGTTCAAACTGGCCACAACCAGCTTTATTGTCACTTTTACAGCAGTCCAAACATAAACATAAATCCTCGGCCGTTTGACCACTAACTACACAGTAGTTTCCCTCTCTATCGGGATCTGGGTCTACCACCCAGCTCCCCAAAACAACCCAGTGCTTACCCCACACAGGGTTAGAGGGTCTTGGCGCAGTCTGCTTCTTCCACAGATGGGGAGCCCTGATTGAAGAGCTCAGGTAAATGTGGGCTGAGCTCCTCAGCTGGTTGCTAATACCTCTCATTACCAGCCTAGCTGATACACACAGAGGGGAAACACCTCATCCATTTGATCGCAGAGAAGCCGTTGTGGCCATCTTAATTGAAGAAAATGCATTAATTCTTGAGCGCACTGATGTGTGACGTCACCACGTCATCACATTGGGCGGGCGAGGTGACATCATCATTGTTTCAGAAGTAAAATCTGCACTGCAGTGCAGTTTCCTAATTCCCTGCATTATTTTTTTAGAATATGGAATAGATTTGGTAAAATGTTATCCACTTTGCTGCCAAGGTAATGCACTGCAGAAGCATATCATCATGGGTCTTTTTTATAATTCAAACAAAAAAAAAATGCAAACTGATATCAATTTGTCAATTTTTCAGCCAATTTAGATCCAATGCAAATCAAAGAATCATACAGTACTACAAAAAGGTGTGTGAACCCAGACTTAGACCTATTTATTCCAGTCTATTCAGTTTCCCCATGACATGACTTTTATCAGATATATTCTCTCTTTTTTTTTTTAAACTGAAAAATGTTCACTGTAAAAAAAGAGGGATATTGTATGACAATTGTAGACATTTCCCAAAGGAGCAGAGCGGAGGTCTCTGGTAAATCCTCTGGTTCACTGAGTTTGTTTTTTTATTAATCCATCAAATGTGACTCCAAGTTGCTTACAATTCACATCCATTTCACAGATTTTTCTCTTGATTTTTTTGATCTTTCTTAAAAATGTTCCAGCTGTATACTGTGTAAAAAATTGGATTATTTTGTCATTGACTTCCATAAAGATCCATTGATCATCAATTATGAATTTGATGCGGTGTGCAGTTTAAAACATATTGATTTGGGGGTTCCTGAAAGCTCCAAAGATCAAACTCGGTAAGTTCTTGTTACTTATTATAACACATAACTACTAGAGATGAGCAAATCAATTCTAAACAAATCAAAATTGTCTTGAATTTTCCAAAAATCCAGATTCCAGCAAAAACCAAAAATTTTGCGTTATGGTTCGGATGAAGTTCTCAAAATGGCAGCCACCATTACAGGACATAAGACAGTAACGTGTGATGCACTTTAATCTATCTCCATGTTTCATTTACCAAAGGACTGAAGGGGTTATGGACTTTCAGTCACAGACCTGGACTAGTTTGCTTAACTATTCATTTGACTTTTAACATTTTCACTGTTTGTAGATGTGAAGTGTTTTGATTTATTTGATATATATATAGAAGAGGTTTTGCAGTATTCCCCCGTCTTATGTGCTGTTTGCAAAGCACAATATATAGGTCAGCATTAGTGTTCAGCAAATGGAAATGAAATAAATTGACTTCAATCCAAATTTCAGGAAAAATTAGTTTCACAGTGAATCCAAATTTCTTTGCCCTTGGTGGTAACTAACTTTTGTTTTTCATAAAATGGCAGCTACATGTGTTACAAAGTGAATGCAATAGGATCCTTAATGCCATGCAGCCAATCAGCAGATAGTGATGTCACAGCCCTATTATAGCCTCATCCCGAACAGTCGTGAACAGTGTTTTAACACATTTTTAATTGTAAAATATTGGATAGGGACAGTGCAGGGAGATCAGTGGAAGAGTTTTTAGACACTGTAGGGAGAACAGAGGGAGACTGCAGGTAGAGTGCACACTGAGTGTAACCGCCCTGTGCATCTTGTTCACCTGCTGCACCATTTGTTCGTAATATGTTCTGTTATACATAGACTTACTGTGTGTCAGACTCACCATCAACAGGCAGTCTAAAATATAGGCATGTATATCTAGTTCATTCTGCTGTGCCATTCATACTTAAAGGGCCTCTGTCAGCAGATTTGTACCTATGATACTGGCTGACCTGTTACATAAGCACTTGGCAACTGAAGGCATCTGTGTTTGTCCCATGTTCATATGTGCCTGCATTGCTGAGAAAAATGAACGTTTTCATATATGTAAATGAACATTTAGGAGAAATGGGGGTGTTGTTGTTACACCTAGAGGCTCTGCTCTCTCTGCAACTGCCATGCCCTCTCCACTTGAATTCACAAGGCCATGCATCCTGCAGCTCATCTGCTCCAATATAACCCTGGTACCTGTGTTTGAATGTCCACAGCTTATTTTAATCCTGCAAATCTTGCACACAGCTGTGTTTTTTTGTTATAGTGTTGTGAAGAAAAAACTGTACATGAGAGTTGCTTTCACAGAGCTAGCAGTAGTCGAGCTTGGAGTAGGTCTGGCACGACTTGAGCCTACTCCTATAGTATCAGCGACATCACAAGTTCCACAGCTTACAACAATACAAGCAGATCTGGCCCTGGCAGTTCTTTGGAGGTTTTGTCCGTACATTGCCTCTACTCCTTATTGCTATTGTGGCCACTAGAGATGAGCGAATCTATTCGTTGATTCATTGATTCGTATCGAATCTTGGAAAATTTCAGCTGCGAAGCGAATCCGAATATTAGGTGATTCGCTTCGGCTTTGTACGCATTTGCTACATAGTTGCCCTATAAATTATACACTATTGCATACAAATTCAATTCATTAGCGAACTTTTACTGTTAGTTTGTTTATCGTGCGCAAAAGCCCGGGAAGAAAGTGGTCACCTGACCTAGTGGGCAGGGCTTGCTCTGATTAGCTAAGGCTCGGTAAGCCAGTGATTCATCACTTCTGCTGCAACTGCTGAGACGAGCAGAAGCACTGTGTGTGAAGTTCTGAGACTCTGAGACCTGTTTTGAGAAAATTGGGGTGTAATTGCTCTGGGAATCCATATTAAACATATCAGGGATACTGCAGGGCAAGTGCAGGGACAGTTCAGGGCTAGTAATTAATCAAGCAGGGAGAGAGAGACAGGGAGAGATAGGGAGAAACAGGGAGATACAGGGACAAAGACCAGCTGTAGGGCCACAGAGTGAATTGAAAAATGTCTGGAATGGATAAGCAAAAGGGGTCCAGTTCCAGCCAGACCTCGAGCTCTAAAAAAAAGGAAAAGGTGGCACAGGGCAGAAGTGCCTAAGGACCTGTAGCCGGAGCATCTACTAGTAGTATTTGCAATACTTGGCCGTTTTTCCACCAGGCTAACCCACCAAAGGTGCAAAAGAGTAGTGGAGGAGAAAGTGGATGAGGTAGTGGAATGGATGGCACGCTCATCTCAGTTTCAGCCGGATGATCTGCTGTCATGTGCTGATACAGTATCCATATGAAGCCAGGGGTCAGACTCAGAGCGTTCCTCCTGCTCCACCATTCCTCTCCAGCAAAGCCCGTCATTTTTGTACGCAATTTGTACGCTTATGTGTACGTGTTCAAAGAGGTTGCGTACCTTTTTACCTGAACGTTCGTTATTAGTGCGCGAATGTTCGCTAAAAGCCATATAATTACGTACATTTTGTATGCAAATTCAACAAATCTATTAGTCAAATATACGAATCTTAGGAAAAGTTCGGCGAATGTTCGGTGAATAAAATTTTGCATGATTCGCTCATCTCTAGTGGCCACCACCCTTCATATCTGATGTCTACTCCTCCCATCAGCACCCTGATCCAGCTCCCAGGTCCTGTCCAATACATAATCATCTTGACAAGTCCTCACCCTTCTTGCCGCTTTTAGCAGACTGCTATATGTCATCGTTGGATACACTCGGATATAACAAAATTGCAACTGTGTTTTTTTTGTAATTTAAAGACAGAAGCACAATTAAATGTCCTCTCTTCAACAAACACACTGCACAGTGATATAGACAATTTACTTTAGGAATAATGCAATACTAGTGCCAGTATAAAGTCCACTGTGTAATTTGCATTTCACAACTCTGGGTCAAAAAAGAGATTTCTACAATATAAAACATGTTCCAAACTTGTAATGTGATTATTCCCTCCACCACCATCAATATAACGAAGCAGGAAAGGCTGTTAATATTTCTGCCTACTGTGTAATTTGCATTTCACAATGCTTTGTCAAAAATGGGTTTTCTGTAGTATAAAACACATGTTGCAAACTTGTAATCTAATAATGCACCCTCCTACAACTATTTAAATGATGCAGGAAAGGCGGTAATATTTCTGTCTATAGTGTAATCATCAACATCAACCGTTCATGTGCAGTAAAATGACAGTGTGCGGAGTTTTACTGGATTTGTCTGAAGCAAACCTAAAATACTTTGGGTTAGTTTGGCTGTTGAATTTTTGTGAAGTCTTATTTGCTCATCTCTAATGTATAACTGTTCATCCCCTTCAAGCCTTGTAAAGTAGAAGAAGAGCAAATATTACCTTTAAATTTGTAATTGAATTCAATGTCCTACTGGGAAGTACCCCATTACAGGGGGTATCTGAAAATGTTTGGTTAGTAATGTTATTTAATGTTTGCACTGTACACCAGCAGGTGAGGTATGGTTGGCATTGGGAATTGGGCTAACCACCCCATTCCTCCCCTGGGTAGCGTTAGCTAGGACTGTAAGAACTGATGAAGCATGTCCTATTGCTCCTTAGGGTTTTAGGGATCAGAGAACCAACTCATTTGTGAGACCACTACTACAGAGAGACTTCAAAGACAAAACTACAGATGTTCTGCAACGCTACAGCATTATAGTCAACAGAGTGACCAGCAACCATGGCTATCTAGACTTTGCTGCAGCTGAGGGACTATGGTTTAGATTTCCATCACTGTAGATCACATCCAGGTCAGGTCAACTCAAAAATGTCTGTATTAGGGCTCATGCACACGACCGTTGTATTTTTGCCGTCCGTTTTTCACGGATCCGTTGTTCCGTTTCTGAGGTTTTTTTCCCCCTGTTTTCCTTCCGTATTCGTTCCGTGATTGTACAAAACATATCCATATTGTTTCCGTTTCCGTTCCGTTTTTTATGCGGATCGTATCCTGAATAAAAATTTAGGCAAAAACAGTTAAATTTTTAAGCCTATTCCCCTTTTTCACACCCCCTATATAAGTTGGTCATGTGATTGGCTGAGCAGCATTTTCTTCAGCTTGTTTCAGCATTGAAAGTTTTGTTTGAATCCTGTGCTTGCCTGGCATTGTTTTCTGACTCCTGCTATCTGTTGAATCATGTCTGACGATTCGAAGGAAGAGGTTTTGCTGTACTGGCTGATATCCCGGAATTTCAGACTGCAGCCAACTATGCGGACTGAGGAACCGAGGAGAAGTTGGGTTCACCCAATTGTCTCTCAGCAGCGCTGGAAGGGCCACTTCCAAAGGCTGTACGTGGATCTGCGACAGCATCCTGAGAAATTTCATGGGTTTTGTCGTATGTCTGTGAGCAGCTTTGAAATTTTGTTAGCGTCTCTGCGTTCTGGCCTCACCTCCCAGGACACAAGTATGAGGCAATGCATTTCACCAGAGGAACGGCTCATTGTGAAGTTGAGGTAGGTATTTTTTTTTCTTATTTTTTAGACAAACTGATAGTAATATACTTTTATTTTTCTTCCACTTTAGATTCCTGTCAACCGGGAATTCTTTTGCTTCACTGCATTTTGAGTTCCTGTTGGGCATCTCAATGATTTTTCGGATTGTTCGTCAAACATGTCAAGTCATTTGGCAGCAACTCCAGAACACGGTGATGCCAGAGCCCAAGGTCGATGATTGGTTACGAATCGCTGCGGGCTTTGAACGTGATACGCATTTTCCAAACTGCATTGGGGCAATGGATGGCAAACACATCCATGTGAAGAAGCCGCCTCACTCAAGGTCACAATATTACAATTATAAGCAATATTTTTCTGCAGTGGTTTTAGCTTTGGCTGACAGTAGCTACAAGTTTATAATTGTTGATATTGGGGCCTATGGGAGCACTGCAGATGCACGCATTTTCAGTGCTTCTAGAATGGGTGATCGGCTTCAAGCCAATCAACTTGCTCTCCCAGAGCCCACACAGCTGCCAGAATCTGCAAGACCACCGGCTCCATTTGTAATAGTGGCTGATTAAGGTTTTGCTTTGTCGCCCCATGTCATGCGACCCTTCCCCAGACGCGACCTGGATGACAGAAGATGTATATTCAATTATCGGCTGTCCAGAGCCCGTCGGTATGTTGAGTGTGCGCTTGGAATACTTTCCAACAACAGCTGGACTGGCAGTATGGGACATTTATGCCGACTATTTCTCCAGCCCTGAGGGGGCATTGCCATGGCAAATGGATGCAGTTTTTGGCAGACATTGAGGAAACGTGGACTCTGGGCATTTTATTTTATTATTTTTTATAGTGAGTTTTTTTTTTTCCACATAGATAGTGTAGGGACTCGCAAGAAAATAAGGACCCTTGACGTGGGCTTGTGAGCTGGGGTATATATTAGGCATATAATATGGTTAATCTAATCATTTCATCTACTGTGCCAATATATTGGCCATATGAACCTGTGTCTATAAAATGACCATATATTTGAATATATGTACCCTCTAATACCTCATTCCATTTTTTCGAAACAAGATGTTGTATTTTTTACCTTTTTTTTTAAATTTGAAACATAAAATTAAGTAACTCAGCTATTCTTAAGAACCACCTAAGAACCAGCTTTTTCTCGCCCTGTCATGATAATGGTCACAACGGGTGTCCCATAGCTCCGGCCTTTCTTGTATTAAAGATATTAATTCCTCTACATCAATATCAGACATGCTTTCATCTAGCCTGTGGCCTACAACACTCTGCAGCTGTCAGGAAAACTGAAGCACATGGCTATTGTGAGCCTGGCCTAATAATCTACAGCACGGATCCGCAAAAAATGGATGAAATACGGTGACGTTCCGTGTGCATTCCGTATTTTTTGCGGACCCATTGACTTCAATGGGGCCACAGACCATGATTTGCGGAAAATAATAGGACAAGCACTACTTTTTTGCGGAACGGCCATGTGGACATATGGACACGGAATGCACACGGAGTTCTTTCCTATTTTTTTGCGGACCCATTGAAGTGAATGGTTCTGCATACGGCCCGCAAAAAAAGAGCCCTTAAACAGTGGACATTTACAGCTACAAGTGAAAGCTTACAGCTGTTAGCCAGAAGTTAAGGAGAGAGACAGCAAGATAGTATACTGGAGGTGCCATCATCTGTAAGTTTGCCAGCCACCATACCTCATCATCTGGAAAGAGAACTGTACACTGTGTACAAACTACTGCTTGATGTACTACAACTTCTATTTTGCACTTAATAAAGCGAGACTTTTATTCCCCTACTTCTGCCTTATTTCTTATACCACCTTTTCACTGCACCAATCCCTAGGGAGCAATAGCCTTAGGAAATACACCGTGACACATCATCCTATCAGGGCCACTACCATGCTCTGCACTGGCTCTTGCAGATGGCAGATATTTTTCAGCCATGATTTACTTCCACTTTTAAACCTGTTATATTTATTTTACCATCTATATTAAAATTGCCAGTACTCTATTGTAGAGAAGCACCTACAAAACATTATTCTGCTGTGAGGAAGGCACACTTTCACAAATGCTTTTTTGTGCAAAAAAAAAGTGATTTTTATATATGCAAAGTTAAATTTTGTTCTCTTCATGAAAAGACACAGCAGTGTAAGGGGATTATATTTTAGACAATGCTCTATGGAAAAAAGTATGCAAATTAACTCATACCAGCCAAACCAGAAACACCCATTTGTAAACGGCACAGTTGAACCTCTTTAGTCAAAAGCAGGTTACTATTTAGCTGGAAAAGATGCCCTAGATACAGCTTGTGTGGGATGTGGCTACACTTTCTCACTGATGAGATACAGTGGTGTATGAACACTTATTTTTAAGGCAATTCTCAATGGGAAAAACTATGCAAATTAACTTGTACCAGCCACACAAGAAAAACCTATTGGTGGACAGCCTTTTTTTAGGGTTCTTGCGACTCATCAGTACAGGATCAGTTAATGTCATAGAGAAGATCTTCCCCCCAGCATACTGGACCACTTCAGATTACAGGGATGAATTACTGGCCGCAGTATGTCTCTTAGAATGTTTCCTCTGCACACTTAAATTGAACTGTGTTCTAGGAATCAGAGCAGTTCCTCTGATTTTTATGGCACTTCTTAGTGGTAAGTCATAGCTTGTATTTGTAAGGAAATCTATTTAACTTTATTATGAAAGACATTTAGTGACTTCGAAATGTACTTGTTTCTATTTTGTTCCTTAACCTTTTGGTGAAGTGTTCAATCTTAATTTGTACAATGAAACTGACTCAGAGCCCAATATCACGGTATTAAAGTAAAGAAACACTTCCACCAAAAAAGTATATTTTTTAATACTCAATATTCAAAAAATACAATTTAAAAAAAAAATGTGTGGGTGTTTTTCTATTTCAATTTGGCAGTACCCTGCCATTGAAAATAAAATACAAAATATTGTCCTTTCGTAGCAGTCAATAGAAATAATAAGATCCCCTATATAGATAGGTAATACATTGTCAGTTTATTGCTACTGTGAGGGAAACATGATATCTGCAAGGCAATCCTCATGATAATAGAAGTTGTAGAATTAGGACAACATTATGGCAGATCTATTCTTCTCTTGATAAAGATGGCCACATTGATTAGTGTAATGTGTGATGCTCTAAATGAGTCACTACAGGGAGCTCTTTCTGTATGAAGTGATGGTCTGACAGAAAGTTGAGTCATGCTAAAGGGCCAAACAAGGGGGAAGTTAAAGAGCCAGGACAAGAAATACAATCATGGAGTGGTTTCCAAAATTTTACAAAATTATATCCAGGAAACCATCCACCTGTTTTGTTTTTTTTTTTTTTTATTTAAAAAATATATATTTACATATATGTTAATATATGTTGTTAATATGAGAAGAAAATTTAATGGAAGTGTCTCTTTAAATGGAAACACACTGTTCTTTAGTCAAATATCAGGAGTATATTATATGTAATTAATGTAAATCACTTTGTAGAGATTTGTTGGTTATTAGCTATTTTTTGTTAAGGTCACAAGCATAATTAATTTGACTGTGATAAAATTTTACACAATTAAACATGAAAAGGCAATCCAGAAACAGTAATATACCTGTTGGTTTAAAGCCAGTATTGCATCTCAGTTCCATTATAGTAAATATGGTTCAACACTAGAGACATGTAAATCGATACTACCAAGACTGACTAGTTTGCTACTCCAGCTTTCTAGGAAAAATATATCTGTTGTGTGGTAGGTATTTCCTCACTATGGAGAGTTCCTAGTATGCATAATGAGTTTTATGGAAAAAAAACAATGATTGAATAGTTCAAGGCTACCACCAGGGGAAAATGTTATGAAAAAGCATTGATTGAACAGTTTGAGGCTACCATCAGGGGAAAATCTTATTATTAAAAAAACACTGATTGAACAATTTGAGGCTACCACCAGGGGAAATATTCTTATGAAAAATCACTGGTTGAATAATTTGATGTTGCCAACAGGGCCAAATCTGGTGGTAGCATAGAACTGTTCAATCAGTTCTTTTTCATAAAGGAATGCAAATCTGCATAACTTTGGGTTTCTAGGAAAGATATTCAAATTAGCTTTTCTTCCAAAAAGAAAAGAACAATAAGAAAACTTTTGAGGTGTTAAAAATGATCAAAAACTAAATTTTCAAGATGACTGATGATGAGGTTTTGTCCCAAGTGGCTTTTCTGTGCCTCTGTCACAACTTTCTAAAAAGGGGCTTGTCTAGGGTGGGACGTGGATGGGGCCAGGAGACTCAATACATTTATATTAATTTGCGATTGTTCTGTAGATTTTATTCTGGTGCATGGCCTGCTGAACAATGCACCTAATATATGAGGAGCTCTGTGCCTTTTCATTAATTAAGCACATCGTCCGGCAGCACAGATTTCAATGACAAGGGTAAAATTCTGCTCTTTGATAAATCTCCCCTTAAACCTATCTGATGCCAACAGAACTAAGATATGCTAATTTGAATATATTGTTTTACTCAACAAACAGAGCAGTGTATCATTGGCTGAAATACTCATCATGCATACTAGTCATACTAGGTGGTCTTCCTAATGAGAACTAGCACCCCAAGACCCAACAAAGGCCACTCAGCTAACCAGGGCAATTTTCTCTTGATATTCTAATTTTTCTTGTCCTTTTGGAGACAGAACTGGCTTACATGTCCCATAAAGAGAAAAGTAATATAGGACACTCAGCATTGTTGTCATTTTGAAAGAAGAACTTGCTTGTACATCTCTTTCCCAGTGGAGTATTATGCATAGGTTTCCCTTTTTCTCTCTGAAGAAATTCAGCACAAATTCCAAATTGATAGAATTGATTAGCTTATCTCTATAACAGTTTCCCTTCGATAAGGAAAATAAAACCTTCCTTCTCACACTACCAGCTGTAATGTTGCTATACAAAGTCAATGTAAGGTAAGTTAACATCTCATGTGCAATTAGCTCTTTCAAGGTGATTACCCTTGATCAAAGAGCATCAGATTTATACCTATGAAATTGGCTGATGTTATGCATGAGCGCTTGGAAGCTGAAGGCATATGTGTTGGTCCCATGTTGACATGTGCCGACATTACAGAGAAAAACAATGTTTTAATACAGTACAGACCAAAAGTTTGAACACACCTTCTCCTTTAAAGAGTTTTCTATATTTTCATGACTATGAAAATTGTAGATTCACACTGAAGGTATCAAAACTATGAAGTAACACATGTGGAATTATATACTTAACAAAAAAGTGTGAAACAACTGAAAATATGTCTTATATTCTAGGTTCTTCAACGTAGCCACCTTTTGCTTTGATTACTGCTTTGCACACGCTTGGCATTCTCTTGATGAGCTTCAAGAGATAGTCACCTGAAATGGTTTTCACTTCACAGGTGTGCCCTGTCAGGTTTAATAAGTGGGATTTCTTGCCTTATAAATGGGGTTGGAACCATGAGTTGTGTTGGGCAGAAGTCAGGTGGATACACAGCTGATAGTCCTACTGAATAGATTGTTAGAATTTGTATTATGGCAAGAAAAAAGCAGCTAAGTAAAGAAAAACGAGTGGACATCATTACTTTAAGAAATGAAGGTCAGTCAGTCCAAAAAATTGGGAAAACTTTGAAAGTGTCCCCAAGTGCAGTCGCAAAAACCATCAAGCGCTACAAAGAAACTGTCTCACATGAGGACCGCCCCAGGAAAGGAAGACCAAGAGTCACCTCTGCTGCGGAGGATAAGTTCATCCGAGTCACCAGCCTCAGAAATCGCAGGTTAACAGCAGCTCAGATTAGAGACAAGGTCAATGCCACGCAGAGTTCTAGCAGCAGACACATCTCTACAACAACTGTTAAGAGGAGACTGTGTGCAGCAGGCCTTCATGGTAAAATAGCTGCTAGGAAACCACTGCTAAAGACAGGCAACAAGCAGAAGAGACTTATTTGGGCTAAAGAACACAAGGAATGGACATTAGACCAGTGGAAATCTGTGCTTTGGTCTGATGAGTCCAAATTTGAGATCTTTGGTTCCAACCACTGTGTCTTTGTGCGACGCAGAAAAGGTGAACGGATGGACTCTACATGCCTAGTTCCCACTGTGAAGCATGGAGGAGGAGGTGTGATGGTGTGGGGGTGCTTTGCTGGTGACACTGTTGGGGATTTATTCAAAATTGAAGGCATACTGAACCAGCATGGCTACCACAGCATCTTGCAGCGGCATGCTATTCCATCCAGTTTGCGTTTAGTTGGACCATCGTTTATTTATCAACAGAACAATGACCCCAAACACACCTCCAGGCTGTGTAAGGGCTATTTGACCAAGAAGGAGAGTGATGGGGTGCTACGTCAGATGACCTGGCCTCCACAGTCACCAGACCTGAACCCAATCGAGATGGTTTGGGGTGAGCTGGACCGCAAAGTGAAGGCAAAAGGGCCAACAAGTGCTAAGCATCTCTGGGAACTCCTTCAAGACTGTTGGAATACCATTTCAGGTGACTACCTCTTGAAGCTCATCAAGAGAATGTCAAGAGTGTGCAAAGCAGTAATCAAAGCAAAAGGTGGCTACTTTGAAGAACCTAGAATATGACATATTTTCAGTTGTTTCACACTTTTTTGTTCAGTGTATAATTCCACATGTGTTAATTCATAGTTTTGATGTCTTCAGTGTGAATCTACAATTTTCATAGTCATGAAAATACAGAAAACTCTTTGAATGAGAAGGTGTGTCCAAACTTTTGGTCTGTACTGTATATGCAAATGAGCTTCTAGGAGCATCAGGGACATTGCTGTTACATCTAGAGTCTAATTTACAAATAAACATAGTAACATAGTAACATAGTTTATAAGGCCAAAAAAGACTTCTGTCCATCCAGTTCGGTCTGTTTTCCTACAAGTTGATCCAGAGGAAGGCAAAAAAACCCTGTGAGGTAGAAGTCAATTTTCCCCACTTTAGGGAAAAATTCCTTCCCGACTGCAATCAGGCAATCAGAATTACTCCCTGGATCAACGACCCATCTCTAGTAACTATAACCTGTAATATTATTACCCTCCAGAAATACATCCAGGCCCCTCTTGAACTCTTTTAGTGAACTTACCATCACCACCTCCTCAGGCAGAGAGTTCCATAGTCTCACTGCTCTTACCGTAAAGAATCCTCTTCTATGTTTGTGTACAAACCTTCTGTCCTCCAGACGCAGAGGATGTCCCCTCGTCACAGTGACAGTCCTGGGGATAAATTGATCATGGGAGAGATCTCTGTACTGACCTCTGATATATTTATACATAGTTATTAGATCTCCCCTCAGTCGTCTTTTTTCTAAAGTGAATAAGCCTAATTTTGATAATCTTTCTGGGTACTGTAGTCCACCCATTCCAGTTATTACTTTAGTTGCCCTCCTCTGAACCCTCTCCAGCTCTGCTAAGTCTGCCTTGTTCACAGGAGCCCAGAACTGTACACAGTACTCCATGTGTGGTCTGACTAGTGATGTGTAAAGTGGCAGGACTATGTTCTCATCACGGGCATCTATGCCTCTTTTGATGCAACCCATTATCTTATTGGCCTTGCCAGCAGCTGTCTGACACTGGTTTCTACAGCTTAGTTTGCTGTTCACTAAAATTCCTAGGTACTTTTCCATGTCAGCGTTACCTAATATTTTACCATTTAGTATGTGTATGGTGACTTGCATTATTCCTTCCCATATGCATAACCTTACATTTGTCAGTGTTAAACCTCATCTGCCACTTCTCTGCCCAAGCCTCCAGTCTATCCAGATCCATCTGTAGCAGTGTACTGTCCTCTTCTGTGTTAATTACTTTACACAGTTTAGTGTCATCTGCAAAAATTGATATTTTACTGTGCAAGCTTTCTACAAGATCATTAATAAATATATTGAAGAGAATAGGGCTGAAAACTGACCCCTGTGGTACCCCACTAGTGACAGTGACCCAATCTGAATATGTGCCGTTAATAACCACCCTCTGTTTTCTATCACTGAGCCAGTTACTTATCCACATACAGACATTTTCTCCCAGGCCAAGCATTCTCATTTTATATGCTAACCTTTTATGTGGTACTGTGTCAAATGCTTTGGAGAAGTCCAGATATACGACATCCATTGATTCGCCGCGGTCCAGTCTAGAACTTACCTCCTCATAGAAACTGATTAAATTGGTTTGACATGACCGATCCCTCATGAAGCCATGCTGATATGGAGTTATTTGCTTATTTTCATTGAGGTACTCCAAGATAGCATCTCTTAGAAAACCCTCAAACAGTTTACCCACGACAGATGTTAAACTTACCGGCCTATAGTTCATGAGCTCTGTTTTTGGACCCTTTTTGAATATTGGCACCACATTTGCTATAGGCCAATCCTGTGGAACACTCCCTGTCAGTATAGAGTCCTTAAATATCAGAAATAAGGGTCTGGAGATGACATTACTTAATTCTATTAGGATACGGGGGTGTATGCCATCCGGTCCTGGCGATTTGTCTATTTTAATCTTTTTAAGACGCAACTCTACTTCTTCCTGGGTCAGACAGGGCATTTTTAATGGGGAATTTACTTTTATATTCTGCATTTCATCTGACAGTTTATTTTCCTCAGTGAATACAGTGGAGAAAAAGATATTTAGTAGCTTTGCTTTCTCCTCATCGCTCTCTGCAACTCCCCCCTCATTACTCTGTAAGGGGCCGACACCTTCAGGTTTATACTTTTTACCATTTATATAATTAAAGAACATTTTAGGGTTAGTTTTACTCTCTTTGGCGATTAATCTCTTGGTCTCTAGTTTGGCTGTTTTTATTTGTCTTTTACATATTCTATTTTTTTGCTTATAGTTTTTCAATGCTTCCTCGCTCCCCTCCTGTTTTAGTGATTTAAATGCTTTCTGTTTGTCATTTATTGCTTTCTTTACAGATCTATTTATCCACATTGGTTTTTTCTTGTTCCTTAAACTTTTATTCCCATAAGGTATGTACCTCTCACAATTAGATATTAGGATACTTTTAAAAATCTCCCATTTTGTGGCTGTATTTTTATTTTTGAAGACTTTGTCCCAGTTAGTTAGGCCTATGGCCTCTCTTAGTTGACTAAATTTAGCTTTTTTGAAGTTTGGTAGTTTTGTTCCTCCCTGAAGAAATGCTCTTTTGAATGATAGTTGGAAAGTTATTACATTATGGTCACTATTTTCCAGGTGTCCCCCGACCTGCACATCTGTTATTCTGTCAGGTCTATTGGTTAATACTAAGTCCAGTATGGCCGTCCCTCTAGTCGGGTCCTGAACCAGTTGGGAAAGGTAATTGTCTTTGGTTATTTCACTAAGAAACTGTTTCCTTTATGAGATATACAGGTTTCAGTTTCCCAGTCTATATCTGGGTAGTTGAAATCCCCCTATAATAGCGACCTTATTATGTTTTGCAGCCTCGTCTATTTCATTTAGAAGTAGATTTTCTGTGGACTCTGGTATATTAGGTGGTTTATAATAAAGTCCTATTAGTATTTTATTATTGTTTTTGGCTCCATTTATTTCTACCCACAGTGACTCCACATGTTCATGTCCCTCACTTATATCTTCCCGGAGTGTGGGCTTTAGACAGGACTTTACCTAAAGGCAGACCCCTCCCCCTCTCCGGTTTTGGCGATCCTTTCTGAACAGACTGTAACCCTGTACGTTGACTGCCCAGTCATAGGTATCATCCAGCCATGTCTCAGTTATTCCCACTATGTCAAAGTCTTCCTCACACATCACTAATTCCTGTTCACCAGTTTTATTAGTCAGGCTTCTGGCATTAGTGTACATACAGTTAAAAGGTTTATATATTTTTTTTTCCCCTACACCTTTCCTTCTGCACTGTTCTAGTTCTTCCTTTCATTCCTCCCCCATTTCCATTGCCTTGCCCCAGGTCTCCATCTCTCCTTAATATAGTAAAACAATATTTTTTGGCAATGCGGGCAGATATGAACGTAGGACCAATGCAGATGCCTTCAGCTGCCAAGCGTGCATGCCACCGGTCAACCAGTTGAATAGGTACACATGTGCTGACAGATGTCCTTTAACTAGCTAACGGGCCTTTGTTGGGGTATGGTGAGTATTTGTTCTCATTATGGAGAGCACCTAGCATGTGTGAGGAGTATTGTAGGCCAGGCAACAATGCTCAGGGTTTCTAGGAAAAGTATATGCAAATAAATATCTCCTACTTCTGTTGGCATCAGAGAAGCTTAGTGTTCTATTGTTTTTGGAAGGAAAGGTAATTTGACTATATTTGGGTTTCAGCTAGGGAAAAATAATTCAATTTAGCTTTTCTTCCAAAAGTAAAAGAAAGCTAAGCCTGTCTGTTGCCAGCAGAAGGAATTTGCATATATTTTTGCTAGAAACCCAGTGTTGCCTAGTTTATAGTACTACTCACACATATTAGGGGTTCTTCATAATGAGTAACCACCAGAAAATGCATATATTTTTCCTCAGAAACCCAAGGTAGTATACTAGTCTCTGTCTCTCTCATAAAACATCCTAGGGGACTATTATATACAAATTTTCAGGGCAATTGGAGCATATTTGATTTGGTTAGAATTGATTCAGACCCAAATCAATTTTTTAAAAAATTTCACCAGCTTGGACACAAAACAAATTTGCATCTCCACTCAACACAAATACCTCACACAACCCATGGACAAATTTGGTGCAGTTTTTCTTAAAAAAAATCAACAAATATTTATAAAATCCTGCACATTCCCTTTAATTTCAATGTTAATTTGTATCAATGTTGTGAGTAGTTGCCAAAGTTTGACTTAGAGTTCAGTAAAGAATAATTTGAATCTCATAAAAAAATAGAAAAAAGGAAGAAGCTCTATCATTTTACAAACGGAGGATATGCTTACTCACCCAAAGTATAAAATTACCTAAAAACTGAACCGAATATTAGCAGTTAAATACTTTTCACCTATCATGTTGATTTAGTATTGAGTTAAAGAGATTAAATTATAGTTAACATTCTAAAGTTCTTTACAACAATTATGCCAGTAATAGTATACATCCTAAAATCGGAGACCTTTTGACATAATCACCACCATCCTTAAATAACACAAACTGTAGATAGAAACTATGTATAATTCATAAAAGCTAGTATTTCCTTCAAGTGAAATAAAAAACTCTTAATTATACATGAAACATGAGCAACAGCATTGTGTAAATTGCTAAATTAAGGTCTGAAGCATGAAGAGCCAATGGCTATAACACATTGATGAGTAAAATGCAGTCAGATGTACACTGACTTTAAGAAACTGGATTGTTTTGAAGATTAAGGGGGTCATTTATCAAACTGGTGTAAAGTAGAACAGGCTTAGTTGACCATATTAACTAATCAGGTTCATTTTTCCAAAGAAGCTGTCCAAAATGAAATGTGGAATCTGATTGGTTGCTATGAGTAAATAAGCCAGCTCTACTTTAGACCAGTTTGATAAATGACCCCTATGTTTTTTCTTTAACTTTGTGTATCTGCTTGAGAAAATAACATTTTTAAAATATAAGATTTTTTTTTTAAAAAAGTTTGTTTTCAAGTACACAATGTACATTTACAAACTATAGATACATACAGGGAAAAAAGTATTTAGTCAGCCACCAATTGTGCAAGTTCTCCCACTTAAAAAGATGAGAGAGGCCTGTAATTTACATCATAGGTAGACCTCAACCATGAGAGACAAAATGAGAAAATAAATCCAGAAAATCACATTGTCTGATTTTTAAAGAATTTATTTGCAAATTATGGTGGAAAATACATATTTGGTCAATAACAAAAGTTAATCTCAATACTTTGTTATATATCCTTTGTTGGCAATAACAGAGGTCAAACGTTTTCTGTAAGTCTTCACAAGGTTGACACACACTGTTGCTCGTATGTTGGCCCATTCCTCTATGCAGATCTCCTCTAGAGCAGTGATGTTTTGGGGCTGTCGCTTGGCAACACAGACTTTCAACTCCCTCCAAAGGTTTTCTATGGGGTTGAGATCTGGAGACTGGCTAGGCCACTCCAAGACCTTGAAATGCTTCTTACGAAGCCACTCCTTCATTGCCCTGGTGGTGTGCTTTGGTTCATTGTCATGCTGAAAGACCCAGCCACGTTTCATCTTCAATGCCCTTGCTGATGGAAGGAGGTTTGCACTCAAAATCTCATGATACATGGTCCCATTCATTCTTTTATGTACATGGATCAGTTGTCCTGGTCCCTTTGCAGAGAAACAGCCCTAAAGCATGATGTTGCCAACCCCATGCTTCACAGTAGGTATGGTGTTCTTTGGATGCAACTCAGCATTCACTCTCCTCCAAACACGACGAGTTGTGTTTCTACCAAACAGTTCTACTTTGTTTTCATCTGACCATATGACATTCTCCCAATACTCTTCTGGAACATCCAAATGCTCTCTAGCAAAGTTCAGACAGGCCCGGATATGTACTGGCTTAAGCAGGGGGACGCGTCTGGCACTGCCGGATCTGAGTCCCTGGCGGCGTAGTGTGTTACTGACGGTAGCCTTTGTTACGTTGGTCCCTTGCGTGGAGCCCCTGATCGAGGGAGATTATCAGTGGTCTTGTGTGTCTTCCATTTTCTAATTATTGCTCCCACAGTTGATTTCTTCACACCAAGCTGCTTGCCTATTGCAGATTCAGTCTTCCCAGCCTGGTGCAGGTCTACAATTTTGTTTCTGGTGTCCTTCGACAGCTCTTTGGTCTTCACCATAGTGGAGTTTGGAGTATGACTATTTGAGGTTGTGGACAGGTGTCTTTTATACTGATAACAAGTTCAAAAAGGTGCCATTACTACAGGTAATGAGTGGAGGACAGAGGAGCCTCTTAAAGAAGAAGTTACAGGTCTGTGAGAGCCAGAAATCTTGCTTGTTTGTAGGTGACCAAATACTTATTTCCCACCATAATTTTCAAATAAATTATTTAAAAATCAGACAATGTGATTTTCTGGATTTGTTTTCTCATTTTGTCTCTCATAGTTGAGGTCTACCTATGATGTCAATTACAGGCCTCTCTCATCTTTTTAAGTGGGAGAACTTGCATAATTGGTGACTGACTAAATACTTTTTTCCCCACTGTAGTACAGTTGAATTAGGACATAGCGTACGTTTATCAAGTTCAACCAAAAGGAAGGATGTGGATGAAAGGAAATGGGAGGAGTAAATATTAGGACTTTGCTTATCCTCTACTGAAAAAGGAACTCCCCCTCCCCCAAAGGAAAAAATGTTCCAACCCAATGCCAAGTGGTGATAAATTGTTCTATGCTGAAGGATATATTGTTCTATTTGCTGCTACTGGATTCCACTTTTATATTCCTCAGACATACTTTTATCTAAATATGTTTTTTGGTAGATTAAATCCTTAATCCTTTCCTGACATAACGATTTTCCATTATTATATTTAAATTTTTTAACCGTACTTTACCATAGCAATAAGTTTTTAATTTTTCCATTCACGTGGGGCTGTGTGAGGGCTCTTTTTTGCGTGGTAAGTGTGGATTCGTTTTTGATAATTCTTTGTTCAATTTATTTATTTATTGTTTCATTATGGTGTTCACCTAGGGGAATAAATACATTTCTTTTTTGATAGGTCAGCCATTTTAGGATTCAGAGATGGCTATATGATGTTTATTTTTTTATTGTATTTTAATTTTTTTTCTAGTGAATGGGGGTAATTTGAATTTGTATATTTTTTTAAAACTTTTTTTTACATTTTTAGGCCCCAAGGAGATCTCAACATAAAATCATCAAATTGCCATTTCTATTCAGGAATGATATTTAATTTATTATAAATGAAGATAACGGTCAGCACAACTCAGGTCTATACGAAGTGACTCTGGTGTAAGCAGCCGTTATCCTGGTTTCCACCTCCAGAGTTGCTAAATCACAATGAAGAAAGAGAATCCAATGGCACTCTTTGGTAAAAGTTGAAGTTGAAGTTTATTTGTTATAACACATGTAGTGCACATACAGAGAGATGAGTAGGACATATATGCATGGGGCCCATGTGGGAGATATGTAAATGCAGCTTTCATATTTACTCAATAGGCAATTATTGGGAGTGAATGGTTGATTCCCGATGACTGCCTTTCACTCATCCAGTGTAAAAGAGCCTTTTAGTTGCTGTACATAGAGAAAAACTTTATTATTCTTAATTTTTGGACTGTAAATAACCATTAACAATAGCATTTTACTATAGCATTTTACTATAGACAAAAACAGGAAAAGGGACTCCCTTAAAAATTTAGATTATTTCCTTAAATTTGTAACAAGTTAAAATTCACTTTTATGGTTTCCCAATGTGGCTGGACATTATAAATTCTGTCAATGGAATTCTGTCAATGGAATCTCTTCTATGATGATTAGGGAAGTCATCCCACATTCAGAAAGATATACATTATGAAAAGGGCATTGTAACCCTGTAGGCTTTTGTTAACGGTTCTGCTTTGACCTTTATGTAACTGGCATATTTATTTAGAATTAAAGTAAATTGTAATTCTTCTGTATGTATATTCACTCGTCACTTTAACAACTTCACATCAACGTTTCTAAAGTGTTTGTAATAACTGAACTTGTTTTAATCTACCTATACTAACTGAACAATAGTAAATGGATAAATGGTATATCCAAGTGTGGGAAAAATGCTACAAAGTAAGAATGCTTTCAAAAATGGAATTTTTAGTAGTTTATTTTAACCATTTATCAAAATGCAAGTGAATAAACAAAAGAGAAAACTAAATCAAACCAATGTTTGGTGTGGTCACCCTTTGCCTTCAAAATAGCATCAATTCTTCTAGGTACACTTGCACACAGTTTTTGAAGGAACTCTGCAGGGAGGTTGTTTGAAATATCTCGGAGAACTAACCACAGATCTTCTGTGCATGTAGGCCTGCTCAAATCCTTCTGTCTCTTCATGGAATCCCAGACAGACTCGGTGATGTTGAGATCAGGGCTCTGTGGGGGCCATGTCATCACTTCCAGGACTCCTTGTTCTTTTCACTGAAAATAGTTCATTGACTGTATTTGTGGGGTTGTTGTCCTGCTCAGAATAAATTTGGAGTCAATCAGATGTCTCCCTGATGGTACAGTATGATAGCTTTGTATAAGGGTGTCCACTCTTAGCTGCTTATTTATCTCAACATGTCCAGATATGTATGACATGGAATAAAGTGCCTAACTAGTTCCAACACAATACCTCATCTTAATAAATTGCAAATGTGCCTTCAGTACAACTGTTCAGACAGCAGGTAGAGCATTATGTTACTAGCATATACCTAAACATGGGGTCATAAGGTGAAGAACTGTGTCAGTAGTCACTACAATTCTATATTCTGCATACTATGATTTAGGTACATTTGGTGTCAGTATACACCACATCTCTAGTATTACTGTATATTCTTTATATTCAAAATAAAATACCAAAGTATTATGCAGAGCTTACTATATACCGTATTTTTCGCTTTATAAGACGCACCTGATTATAAGACGCACCCCATATTTTAGAGGAGGAAAGTAAGAAACAATATTTTTTCATCACACCTCATATCAGACCCCCCCATAAATTTCAGGACATCACATCAGACCCCATATCAGCCCTCCATGTCAGAACCCCATCAGCCCTCCATGTCAGACCCCCATCAGACCTCAGATCAGCCCACTGTGCCCCATATCAGCCTACTGTGCCCCCATCAGACCTCAGATCAGCCCACTGTGCCCCCATATCAGCCCACTGGGCCCCCATCAGACCTCAGATCAGCCCACTGTGCCCCCATATCAGCCTACTGTGCCCCCATCAGACCTCAGATCAGCCCATCAGCCCCCATATCAGCCCACTATGCCCCCATCAGACCTCAGATCAGCCCACTGTGCCCCCATATCAGCCTACTGTGCCCCATCAGACCTCAGATTAGCCAAACCTACCCCATTAGACCTCAAACAGCCCCCATCAGACCTCAGATCAGCCCACCCTACCCCCATTAGACCTCAATCAGTCCCCATCAGACCTCAGATCAGCCCACCCAGCCCCATAAGCATAAATTAAAAAAACTCTCTTACTTGTCATGCGCCACGGCTCCCCTCCTGGTCCGGCGCTCCTCTGGCTTCTAAGTCCGGTGCTGCACTGTCACCTGACTGCTGCAGCGTCAGGTCATAGTGCGTGCACCACGTCCTGATGCTGTACGCGGTCAGGACAGTGCAGCGCCGGCCCGGAAAAGACAGGAGCACCGGACCAGGAGGGGAGCCGTGGCGCAGGACAGGTAAGAGAGTTTTTTATTTTATGCTTATGGGGCTGGGTGGGCTGATCAGAGGTCTGTTGGGGGTCCGGCATCTGATACATACAAGTGAGCGCTTCCATAATGGAAGCGCTCACTTGTATTCGCTTTATAAGACGCACCGCAATTTCCCCCCTACTTTTGGGGAAAAAAAGTGCGTCTTATAAAGCGAAAAATACAGTACTTTAAACTGTGCCTTTAGTTTATAACTGTACATACTACAATTCAGACACATTGGGTGTCAGTACATACTGCATTTTGCATGACATTTAAAATAACATTTGCACATGTGTAGTGCCAGATGGCAGATGTCAGTGGGCATGGATCATACACAAGAAGGACCGTAGACATCATAACATATAGCCCTACCAAGAACTACATACCCCTGTTTCCTCTACTTTGTTTTTCATCATTCCCTATGGACAATCAGGGCAGGTAGGGGAGTGAAAAGGGTCCAGGAGCAAGCAGTGAAAAGTCCATGAAAGGTCCATAATACCTCCCCCACCGCCACCACCACACACACACACACACACACACTAGTATCCTTACTATAGTCTGCCTTACTTTTAGTCTTCCTCCCATTCCCTTCCCAGGCGCTCTTACTTATGACTGACCGCCAAAGCTTTTTTTTTTACTTCTGTTTGTACAGCACATACTGTATGTTTTAAACTCTTTTCTGCATTTTCATACAAATCTACAATAATCTTTTAGCCAACAGGCATAGAAAATCAACCACCACACACAGGGTTACAGAGTTAAAACAAACACATTTATTTTCCTGAGTGCATTAAATGCATTATGACCACACATTACAATTGTATCTAAGACCACAAGGATATGCATATCTATAGCATGGCAATGAAATTTTGTTTGCATGGCCGCAAAGGTCATAAAAGTCTGTGGTTGAAAAAAAAATCTTGTAAATGTCCTCTTTTTGCAATGAACACTGTTTATGGTTTCAGTTTATGTATATGGAGTCTATGACCTTTCAGCATCCTAAGACTCATATTAATATTAGAAATACTGTACAAAGAGGGAGAGAAACATCATGCTATTAAAATAGTCTGACTTTTTCTTGGATGTACTCTTAAGCATACATTATACTGCCAGATTATCGCTAATGAGCGTTTGTAGTAATACTTGTCAGCGATCATCTGGCAGTCTAATACTGCCAACGATTACCTGATAAACAAGCAAACGGCGGTTTGCCAAAGGCTGTCTAATCATGGTCTGCTGCTGGCATATAAGTAAACAGCATAGGGATGAAAGATGACATAACAGTAGTAAGGAGGAGAAGCTGTGGAGGAGATCGCAGCATGTAATAGCAGTGGTTTTCTCCGCTAGTGAGCAGGCAACTTCTGGGAAGGAACGCTTCCTTCCCAACAATCGCCTGCAGAATTGGACTGTTTAATACAGCCTTTAACATCTGTAGTGGGCAGGGGAGTAGATACATTGTGTGTAATTGAGGGGCCCCATAGCGAATCTCTGAACTGGGCCCCCCACCCAACTATAAAGTACAATTATTGTAACTGTATATTGTGTGTATAAATATATATCTTAATATTATAAAAATGAGTTTCTGTCTGTCTGTCTGTCCGTCTGTCTGTCTGTTCTCTATGTGCGACCAAACTACTGGACCGATTTTCACCAAATTCGGCACACAGGTACATCAGGTGCCCGGGAAGGTTTTAGACCAGGTCTCATCTCTCTAGAACATAACGTTCCTGAGATATTCCCAAAATATGACCTGCATTAGCCAATATTAGCCTGACAGCATTGGTTTTAAACCAAACTGCCATTCTCTGCACAGACACACACAGGGAGGGCAGGTTTCCATAACAACACAGCCAGGTAATTAGCAGCCAGCTGAGGATCTCAGGTAACAATTCAGTCATTTCTATTCAATGCTTTAAAGGGGCAGAGCACTGTGGATGATAGTGTTAAAGGGGTATTCCAGTTACCATAAATATAACTTATGTTTTAGACTAATTTTAGACTATGACTAGAGATGAGAGAACATGCTCGTCCAAGCTTGATGCTCGTTCGAGCATTAGGGTATTCGCATATGCTCGCTACTTGGATGAGCATATCGCGATCCTCAAGGAAATGGCAACTTCCTCTTCCTGCATGTTAGCCGCCTTTTTTCAGCCAATCAACATGCAGGAGATGCTTTGGTACCTCCTAGCATCACGTGGGGCCCCTACAAGTCGATAGCAGGGATTGGCTGGCCAGATCAGATGACCTGGGAATATAAGAATCTGGTCCCGCGCTGCTCGCGTCAGATGCCGCCTGCATGAGATTAGGGATAGATCTGCTGTCTGTCAGGGAGAGTGTTAGGACCTGAATTTAGATGTTGGTTAGGCAGGAATCATGCTCAAAGAACCCAACAGCCCTTCTAAGGGTTACAAGCACCTTTTTTTTTTGGTCTCCTCCTGGCTGCTGGCTGGGACTTGTAGTGCAGCTACCGCCATCTTGGCTGCACACTGTACAGAGCAACTGGTGGCAGAAGGGACAGCACGTGATCCACACAGACCCAAAAGAAATTGCCCAAAGTCCTCTCAGTACTCATTTTTGCTGCTGCTGCTGTACCTTGGCTTGCTGGGATCTGTAGTGCAGTCTAGGGAATATGTTTTTTCTATCATTTCTATACACTACAGTCCAGTGAAAAATTATGTAGTGTACTGTATAGTAGCATCAGTCTAGGGAATACGTTTTTTCTATCATTTCTATACGCTACAGTCCAGTGAGCAATTATGTAGTGTGTTGTACAGTAGCGTCAGTCTAGGGAATACGTTTTTTCTATCATTTCTTTACACTACAGTTCAGTAAACAATTATGTAGTGTGCTATATAGTAGCGTCAGTCTAGGGAATACGTTTTTTTATATATCCTACAGTGCAGTGAAAAATTGAGTGGTTTGCGGTGCAATAGCCGCCGTCTAAAGACTACGTTTTTCCTCTCAGTCATATATAATACAGTGCAGTGCGAAATTGTGTCGTGTGCTGCACACTAGCCGGAGTGTAGAAAATATAATTTTTTCCTTTCAGTTATATATTATACAGTGCAGTGAAAAATTGAGTGGTTTGCGGTGCAATAGCCGCAGTCTAAAGACTACGTTTTTCCTCTCAGTCATATATACTACAGTGCAGTGCAAAATTGTGTCATGTGCTGCACACTAGCCGGAGTGTAGAAAATAGAAAATATAATTTTTTCCTCTCAGTTATATCTTAGAAAGTGAAGTGAAAAATTCTGTTGTGTGCTGCACACTAGCCGGAGTGTAGAAAATGTAAGTTTTTTCTCTCAGTTATATATCATACAGTGCAGTGAACATACAAAATGTTGAACCCAAAGGTCGAGGACGAGGGCGTGGATGTGGGCGTTCAAGTAGTGTAGGGGGCAGAGGCCGTGGTCCTGGGCAAGTTGACACAGTACATGTTGATGAGGGAGCAGTGGAACGCCGCAGAGTTTCGCTCCCTAGCTTCATCTCGCAACTTACTGGTTCACGTGGTACACCACTATTGAAACCACAACAGTGCGAACAGGTGATGACGTGGATAGCGGACAATGCGTCCAGTAATTTATCCACCACTCAGTCTTCAACGCAGTCCACCCACGCTAGCCAAGGGAGTAGACCTCTGTCTCTACCAGCTCAACCTCCTTCCCCCCAGCCTGCCCCCCCCCACAGAAAGTATGGATTCAGATCAGGCATACTCACAGGAACTCTTTTCAGTACCCTACCCAGAGACACAAACCACTGCTCAACAGCAACCTGAGCAGTTGCTCTGTCCCGATGCCCAAAATTTAGAACTTTCACAGTCTGTGGGTGATGAGAGTGTGGACTTAGTGCAAGTAGTGCGTGAAGAGGTGTCGGATGATAATGATGATGATGATGAGACACGGTTGTCAGACAGTGACGTTGTTGACAGGGCAGTATGCCCGAGGGGGGAGCAGAGTGAGGAATCGGAAGAAGAGCTGGTGGATGATGAGGTGACTGACCCGAGGTGGGTTGGTAATCCAACTCAAGACAGTGCTTCTGAGGGGGAGGCAAGTGCAGCACCAGAACAGGTTGGAAGAGGCAGTGGGGTGGCCAGAGGGAGAAGCAGGGCCAGAGCAGGTAGATTAGCAACTGTTTCACGGAGTCAAGCTCCCGTGCCGTGGCCTAGATGTTCGCAAACCTGGAGGTTTTTTAAAGAAAGTGAGGATGACCGACGGACTGTGGTGTGCAATCTGTGCCACACCAGGATCAGCAGGGGAGCCACCACTACCAGCCTAACAACTACCAGCATGCGCAGGCATATGAGTGCTAAACACTCGACTCAGAGGAACCAAGGTCGCTCACCTCCTGCGGGTCACACCACTGCCCCTTCCCCTGCGTCACATGCTGGCTCGGCGAGCCAACCCCCCGCCCTGGACCCCGGCATGAGCGCCTCTCGCCCTACAACCACCCCTTCACCTCCACGATCCTCCACAACCTCCACCAATGTGTCCCAGCGCAGCGTTCAGCTGTTTTTTGCAGCAGACATTTGAGCGCAAGCGCAAATACAATTCCACCCACCCACATGCACAAGCCCTAAACGTCCACATCTCCAAATTGTTGAGCCTGGAGATGCTGCCCTATAGACTGGTAGAGACTGAGGCTTTCCGCAACCTGATGGCGGTGGCTGTCCCTCGGTACTTGGTACCCAGCTGCCACTATTTTTCCCGATGTGCCGTCCCAGCCCTACACCAGCACTTGTCAGAGAACATCATCCGTGCCCTGACCAACGCAGTTAGTGATAAGGTCCACCTAACCACGGACACGTGGACAAGTGCTGCCGGGCAGGGACACTATATGTCACTGACGGCACATTGGGTTAACTTGGTGGAGGCTGGGACCGAGTCTGACCCTGGGGCCGCTCATGTACTGCCCACACCGAGGATTGCGGGGCCTACCTCGGTCACAGTTTCTCAGATGTACTATGCCTCTTCCTCCAACCCCTCCTCCTCCTCCGAATTACCATCCTTGGGCACGGCGCCTTCAGTCGGTAGCTCTAGGCGCAGCTGCAGTGCCGTGGGTAAGCGCCAGCAGGCGGTGCTCAAACTGCTGAGCTTAGGTGACAAAAGTCACACCGCCCAAGAGCTGTTACAGGGCATCACGGCGCAGACCGATCTGTGGCTGGCACCGCTGAACCTCAAGCCAGGCATGGTTGTGTGTGACAACGGGCGTAACCTGGTGGTGGCTCTGCAACTCGGCAGACTGACACATGTGCCATGCCTGGCCCACGTGTTCAATCTCATAGTTCAGCGGTTCCTCAAGACATACCCCAATTTGTCAGATTTGCTCACCAAGGTGCGCCGCATCTGTGCGCATTTCCGCAAGTCAACCACAAATGCTGCCACTCTCAGGGCAGTGCAGCGGCGCCTACAACTGCCTGCTCACCAACTGTTGTGCGACTTGCCCAAGAGATGGAATTCGACATTAAGCATGTTATCCAGAGTTTACCAGCAGCGCAGAGCGATTGTAGACTGCCAGATGTCAACTTCCACCAGAACTGGTAGTCAGGTCAGTCAGCTTCCTCAAGTCTACAATGAGGAGTGGACGTGGATGTCTGATATCTGTCAGGTGTTGAGCAACTTTGAGGAGTCAACACAGATGGTCAGTGGCGATGCCGCCATTATAAGCCTCACCATCCCGCTGCTTTGCCTGTTGAAAAACTCACTGCTCAGCATGAAGTCAGAAGCTTTGCACTTGTCACAGGAGATGGGGGAAGAAGATATGTCGCTTGATAGCCAGAGCACCCTCCGGTCTGTTTCTCAGCGCGTATTGGAGGAGGGGGATGAGGATGAGGAGGAAGAGGAGGAGAATGTTGGCAAGACAGAAGAGGGTACCAATGCTCAGTCCTTCTTAACTCTTGAGCGTGTATGGGCTGAAGAGGAGGAGTTGGAGGAGGAGGAGGAAATGGAGAGTCAGGCCAGTGAGGAGAGGGAATTCTTGCGTGTTGGGACTCTGGCGCACATGGCAGACTTCATGTTAGGCTGCCTATGCCGTAACCCTCGCGTTTCATTTTTTCAAACACCGATTACTGGGTGTTCACTCTCCTGGACCCACGGTACAAGCAGAACCTTTCCACTCTCATCTCTGTAGAGGAATGGAGTATGAGAGTGAATCAATATCAACAGGCCCTGGTGCACAAGCTGAAACAATCCTTCCCATCTGACGCCGCTAGCGGCAGAGGGCGTGGTTCTGTGGGCCAGGTAGCGGGGGAGAGGAGGCGAGCAGGCAGCTTGTCCAGCACTGGCAGGGGAACGCTCTCCAAGGCCTTTGCCAGTTTTATGTCACCCCAGCAAGACACTGTCACCTTTCCCCAGTCTAGTCAGAGTAGGGGGGAGCTGTATAGAAAGATGGTGAGGGTGTCACGAGGGGGTAGACAAGGGTAGTGTGCCCTGAGCTAACCCCTCCTTCTCTCCCTGCCTACTTGCCTCAAATGGCCCTAGGTAGCCGCGGACAACCACGAAGGCGGTCCCTACACTGTATAAGTGCGCAGGAAGGGAGAGGGTACACAGGGACAGACAAAACACAGACGTAACAAAACACAATATAGAATGGTCAGCTAGCCGGGGCAAACACAGGAGGTCACGTAAATACCGAGGGGTCAAGCAGAGAGAAGTCAAAAGTCCAAAGTCCGAAATCCAAATCCAAGTAAACAATCCAATAACTGAGACGCACAAGCACTGATCAATGGTGTAAGCAAATCACAGGCATCTGAGTGAGGCAGTTGCCATCTTTAAATAGCCCCGCCCAGGATCATGTGATGTGGCCAGCATCACATGACCTGAGGCGGAGCAAGCTGTCCAAAACATATGTAAAGTAGCCATGTGGTGTGATCAGCACCACATGGCCTAAACCCAAACAGAGAATTAACTCATGAAGTGCTGGCTGACAAGACCAGCACTTCAATTCCCTATTGCTCGTCTCTAGGGGGGCGGAGAGGTCCGGCGATGTCGTGCAGAGGGAGCGCGACGCCGACCTCGCGTGACAGTACCCCCCCTTCACGAGGGGCCACCGGACCCTTACCAGCGGGAGCAGGCTTATCGGGATGCTGCAGATGGAAATTCCGAATGAGAGAGTCGGCATGCATCCTAGTCAACGGCACCCAAGATCTGTCCTCCGGTCCAATCCCCTCCAGTGTACGAGGTACTGGAAGGAATTACGGACCCTCCTCACATCCAAGATTCTGGCAATCTCGTGTTCTACCCGTCCCGCTACCTCAACCGGAGGTGGAGGCTGTTCTCAGGACCACAGGAGAACGTAAGGTTTAAGCAAGGA
>ONZH01000684.1:0-22282 GCA_900303285.1 Rhinella marina | reverse complement strand
AGTCTCTCAATCAAGGGTCCTACCACCATAGGGGCTCATCATCTCAGAGCAAGAAAAGAGAAGCATATCGTTTGAAAACACCTTATTGGTAACGTACTAAAAAACGCTTTATATTAATGCATGCTCAAATTACACAGCCAGCTGAGCTCCAACAATTTTTTGGACATTTACTTTTACTTTTATGGTAATTTTTTTTTTTTTTATATTTTGTTTTGTTTTTTTGTTTTTATATACAAAAAATTCTTTCATATTTTATATTTCCTTCTTTATATATATATAATTTTTACATATATATATCTATTTCTTTTTTATATACAATTCTCTCTTTTTACAATTGTATTTTATTAATCCTATTTTTCCAATAAATAGTTTTTTATATTGTTAAATTCACTATCCAGACCTCAATTTATTTAATGGTATATGGCACACGCATGAATACATTCACCATCTAACCATTACATTTAACCACTACTCACCGACCACTCAACCCTGTCCATGCACAACAGATAAGAAGTGTGCACATCCAAATCCATAATTTAAATATCCCCTTACACAGTGACTACGGGTATAGTCACAGGTTAGTCGCACCTCCGATTCCATTATTTGAATAGAGGTGAGCCACCATTTATTTTATATTATTTTGCAACTTTATACCCTATTGGTTGAGCTCCCAATACTCAAACATGGATATTTGGAACTGCATGGACAACAAATGCAACAATGTTGATACATTCAATTTTGACCAGAATATTGAAACACCCACTAACCATACTCAATCACAAGAAGAAACATTTAAAGAATTAGAGAAACTCTTACAAAAAAAGTTAAGACAAAAATGGGAAATCAAATCCCTGACACAACTATTACAAAACAATATCATACCAAAAGGCCTAACATTAACAAAGGAACCCGCACAAGACCTAATGAACGAAGAATTCAAAGTAGAATGGGACACATTTTTAATAACACAGTCCCGTGTCCTAGTAGACATGACAATTAAAAGAAGAACACAAATGTTACATGACATATCAATAAGAATAGAAGAACTAAAAACTGTAACTAAATCCTTCCCAAAAGATGAATCCACCAGACAATGGGAAGAAAAAATATGCAAGAATTTAGATACACTAGAAAAGGAAATTATATACAAAAAAACAAGGAAATTTAGATGGAAAAGACAAATAGATCAACAACACACAAGAAAAACGAATGAAAATGATCCCAAATACAGAAATGAAACCCACCAAAAATCCAATTCACAAAACACTTACCCCATACCAACTACCAACAGATATGAACCACTTGCTGAACCCCTTTTTTTAGACCAAACACCCCCACATCACCGAATAAGGACACAGAGAAGAACCCCACAAAGAATGAGATTAGACAACAGGGGATCACAAACACCACGCTCACAACATCACAACAGATCACAGTCACCGGGACACACCTACAATCTCAGACACCAGAACCACAGAGACAGATTCCCAGAAACACCAATGGAACTCAGATACAAACACAATCGGAACAACCACCGAACGGACTATCACCAACAATCACAACACCAGAGAGAGTCACACCAAACGAGACCACAAACAAGAGCATACCAACAAAGAAAAAGACACGAAGAGGGAAACGAAAAACCAACCAGGAGCACATACCACAGAACACACTAAGCAACAGTGCAATTATCAACCTCAGCGACACTCAACTTACTTCCGCCCAATTAACCTTATTAAACAAAGGACTCAAATTTGCACCCACCAAAACCTTAGACAAATTTAATACCTTTATAGGCATAGAAAAATTTATAAGGAAGCTATGCCTTAAAAAACATTTTATCAAAAATCCAATAGAATCAACTATACAAAATAGGACGGAATACATACATACGGACCTAAAACTAAAATCCACAAAATATCCGAAACAGGAACTAAGTCATGAAATAGTTACATTCAGGAAAAACGTAGAATTAGAAATCAGAAGAACTAAACAATCACAAAAGAACCATAATCTAAACAAAAAAGAAATAAAGGCCATAAAAGAATTACAAAAAAATGAACATATTACAATACGCCCCGCTGACAAAGGGGGGGCCATTGTAATAATGGATACTGACAATTATAATAGTGAATGCATTAGACAGCTGAACGACACCACGACATACAAAAAAATGAGGGAAAACCCAACTGAAAAATTCCAAAAAGAACTTGTAGAATATTCCAACAGAGGATTAGACAATAATATTTTATCAGAAAAAGAGTTCAAATTCATAACATCCACGAATAAACGCATACCAGTATTCTACTGTTTACCAAAAGTTCACAAAAATCCCACACACCCACCTGGAAGACCAATCATTTCAGGTATTGACTCTATCACATCCAACCTCTCACAATACATAGACCATATACTTCAACCCATAGTTAAGACAATTCCATCATACATCAAAGACACAACAGAAATTATTTCCATATTAGAAAACATACAGTACCAACCAGATTGGACAATTGGAACCATAGATGTCAATTCACTCTACACAACAATAGAACACGATTCAGGTATCAAAGCCATCTCAAAACATTTAAACCAACACAGTTCTATACATCCAAATCAAATACAATTTTTAGTAGATGGTATACACTTCATTTTAACCCATAATTACTTCTGGTTTGACTCACAATACTACATTCAACTACAGGGTACCGCCATGGGGACCAGATTCGCCCCGAGCTATGCCAATATATTTATGGCTCAGTGGGAAGAAGACCACATAGGCCCCAAGCTCGGGACGAGTCTGGTCCTCTGGCGAAGATACATCGACGATATCATATTCATTTGGAAAGACTCTAGGGAACAACTCAACACATTTATCAATAACTTAAACACAAACAATTACAACCTAACTTTTACCACAAAAATATTTGACACGCAGATTGAATACCTCGATCTGTGTGTCAACATTCAGGAAAATAGACTGATATGTAGCACATTTCAAAAAGATGTGATGAAAAACAGTTATATACTGTTCAATAGTTGTCATTTACCAAGATGGCTACTAAATGTCCCTATCAACCAGTACAGAAGGCTAAAAAGAAATTGCTCACAACTTGAAGAATTTGAAGAAGAAGCCAGACATTTAAGTAAACAATTCATAGAAAAAAAATTACCCCGAAAAATTATTAGAAGAATCACTACAAACAGTGAAAAAAATGGACAGAGACACATTCTTCAACAGTACAAAAAAATCAGACAAACAGGAGAATGACTTCAGACTCATATTACCATTCAACACACAATATAAAACAATAGAAAAAATCATATTTAAACATTGGCATATACTAAGCCAAGATAAAACAATAGGCACCTTAATTCCCGGAAAACCATCCATTACATACACAAAAGCAGAAAACATCGGTCTGAAAGTCGCGCCAACAATAAGACACATATCGAGCAACCCCAAAAAAACATGGCTCGACACATCTGGCTTCTTTAGATGTGGCATATGCAACAATTGCAAATTAACAAAATTTCCAAAAAGAACTACAGAAGTCCACTCAACACAAAACAAATATAAACATTCCATCAAGGAATGTCTTACATGCAACACAGCAGACGTAATATACATACTTCAATGCACTTGCAAAAAACAGTACATAGGACGAACAAAAAGGACATTAAAAATACGAATAGCAGAACATATAAACAATATAAAAAAAGGTTATGAACTCCACACGGTATCCAAACACTTTAAAGAACACCATAACCAAGATCCCTCAGGCCTCACCTACGCAGCACTTGAAAAAGTATACAGACAATGGAGGGGGGGGTAACCACATAAAACTCATGTCCAGAAAAGAATCAAAAATGATCTTTGAATTCAACACGCTCACTCCATTAGGCCTAAATGCAGAACTAGAACTATTTGGATTCCTCTAATATGGGATGGGTGCCCTTTGCCAGATGGGACATCGGAGTCAGGCTGTGTACCCAGCACACCGATCTTCCCTGGGGCCCCCACCCCCCTGCCACACAAATCTTCAAGACAGATTTTAGGAAAACTCATAAACTAAAATTAATAACAGGGACAATCACTAGCAAGAAATTAAAATACAGACATCAGACAACACAAAAAAACAGAGAGTAAGAACACTCAGCAAATACTCCCAAGAATTGTTACATCAAAAATAGGACAAATATAGAAAGATAAAGTATTTGACAAACACAATATACTCACCTCAGTAGATGGCTGCTGAACTTGGGGTGTGTGCCTTCCGGAGACGGGACATCGGAGTCAGGCTGTGTACCCAGCACTCCGATCTCCCCTCCCCTGGGGGCCCTCACCCCCTGACTTCATGCAAATCTTCCTGGACATTTCAGGTTAGGCAACGCATCACAGAGACAACCATTACAAATGCTAAAATCAAGAAGATAATAAGAGATGAATACACCATAAAAACAACTACTAGAAAGACTATACACAAATACTAAAAGGACAGTTACGACACTATACAATGCAAAACAAAATTTAAAAGCCAAAAAACCATAGAGATAATTACTTAAAAAGATACATATCAAAAAACTACCAGAAAATACACCACAGAGACAATTACTAGAAAGAAAATTCCTAAAAAAAGACAAATACTAAACCAACAATTACGGCAAGCCAATAACAATTCTCTAAAAGACCAAAACAATTACGATACAAACACAAGTAACACAAATATGAAAACACATCACAGAGATAATCACTAGAAAGATAATTTCTGAAAAGACAAATACTAAAAAGACAATTACGACATTATACAAAGTAAATGAGTGAAAATTAAAAAACACTAACATTACACAAACACAAATACATACACCACAAAGACAACCATAAGAAACACAATTCCCAAAAAAGACACACACTAAAAAGACAATTACGGCACTACTATTCCCAAAAAAGATAAACACTAAAAAGACAACTACGGCGTTACCATACAAAAAAGACAAAAACACAAAAGGATAAAATTAGAAAACAATGGGTATAGATAAAAAGTATTAAATTAATTACAACGTCTAGAAAGACAACTACCACCAATACACACACATATAAACCAACACTACTAAGATAAATCAAAGACAAGCACTAGAATGACAAACAAAACACAAAGACAACCATTACTAGATAAAAACAAAAAAAGACAAATATATGGATAGCAATCATACAAATCACATAAAGAAATTTTGGTGAATGTCATATACCTATTACAGTAACTGAGTGTGCAATAACCAGAACCTCTCTATACACCACCTTTAATGCACATATATTATTGTTATGAATGCTATAATATCTTATAATATCTTATGTTTGGACATTTATGTCAACTGCAATCCAGAGAATGATATTGATCCACTCCACATTTTCTGAAAGAAAAAAAACTCAGTTTTAGAGAAAAAAAACCCTATAAAAGGCCAAGCTCAACCATAGGTCCAACAACCACTGAGGAAGGGGCATCAGAGCCCCGAAACGCGTTTGGTAACATAGGACCTATCGAGGAGAGACGTATAGCGCGCACCCACTAAGAATAAATCCTGACGCTCCTACTATAGATAATATATCTATAAACAGCAACTGGATAACCTCTACCAACATTCCCTAACAACCGCGGCATTTCCTACACACAGATCAAGCCTAAAGCCGCCAAGCATCTTTTGCAGAGTATCGGGCGCCTCCGTTACATCCACATAGTTGGTAAGACATCACCCGACGGAGAACTATCAGCTGCTGCTGACATAGCGCTCCATCTCAAGCGGAGCAGCGTCAACAGCCCCTACCTTCACAGCGCTGCCAGCGAGAACGCCGAGTCAGCACTTTCCATCTGAGAGGCTCGCGCCCACGTGGGACGCCACGGAGGCCGCAATCGAAGCCTATTGCTCATCCTTACCAAGACCACCATTAACAGACTGTACTCCGCTGAATAATACTTGGGAACAGTCTCTCAATCAAGGGTCCTACCACCATAGGGGCTCATCATCTCAGAGCAAGAAAAGAGAAGCATATCGTTTGAAAACACCTTATTGGTAACGTACTAAAAACGCTTTATATTAATGCATGCTCAAATTACACAGCCAGCTGAGCTCCAACAATTTTTTGGACATTTACTTTTACTTTTATGGTAATTTTTTTGATATTTTGTTTTGTTTTTTTGTTTTTATATACAAAAAATTCTTTTCATATTTTATATTTCCTTCTTTATATATATATATATAATTTTTACATATATATATCTATTTCTTTTTTATATACAATTCTCTCTTTTTACAATTGTATTTTATTAATTCTATTTTTCCAATAAATAGTTTTTTATAATGCTAAATTCACTATCCAGACCTTTATTTATTTAATGGTATATGGCACACGCATGAATACATTCATTGTTGTGAATATTCACCATCTAACCATTACATTTAACCACTACTCACCGACCACTCAACCCTGTCCATGCACAACAGATAAGAAGTGTGCACATCCAAATCCATAATTTAAATTTTTTAAAATAATTCGATGAAGAGGATGGGCATGAAATGAATTTCAAGAAGTGAAGACAGACAGAGAGAGAGAGAGAGACAGAGAGAGAGTCACCTTAAAGGGATTGTCCAAATGTCCAGAATGTAGACATTTTTTTATTCTAAAGGCAGGGAATGCTTTGAGTGAGTAAAAATAATGCTCACTTGTTTAATCCACCAACGCTAAAGTGCCTCCACCGCAGTGGCTCTCAGCAGTCTGTCTTTCATGCATCACACATACCGTCTATGTGACCGCTGAGGCCAGTGAATAGCTGCAGTGGTCATGTGGGTAGACCACATAACAATTACACAGGAAAAGCACCTGATTAGCTGTGCAGAAGTAAGGCCTTGTTCACACATCAGTTATTTGATCAGTTATTTCCATCAGTTATTGTGAGACAAAACCAGGTGCAGGTCGAACACAGAACAGGTGAAGATCTTTCCATTGTACCTGATCTCTGTTTAGCCTCCACTCCTGGTTTTGGCTCACAATAACTGATGGAAATAACTGATCAAATAACTGAAGTGTGAACAAGCCCTAAGCTGGGAGTACTGGAATGGTGGCACTGGAGCTCCAGGAAATTAATTGGTGAGGATTTTTATTTTATTTTAAAGCATTCCCTGCCTTTAGAAAACAATATATCCCGGTCAACCCCTTACTGAACTTGATTAATAAAAACAAATGATTTACCATTTTTTCTGTTTGCTAGGTTTTCTGAAAATTTTCTACAATAGCCTTTATGGTCTTCATCAGGTGCCTTTTTCATCTTCAGTTGAATAATTTTGTAAAGTGTGAGTCCCAGCATTATACCATTTTCTCCTTTTTCCCAAAATGTGTTGTTTTTGATGCTGAGTGGGATGACAATATACACATTACAGAGGCTGTTATACACTGTTATAGGTATTGCACAATAATAGTATGTGTGTTAGATGCCTTTATTGCTGGAACTTGGTAAATCCTGTAGATGCCTCCTGGGACATGTATAAATGACAAATAAAAGCCCTGTATTGAACACAGTAGAGAGGGAAAAATATGGAGAAATAGCATGAACTATGCTGTGGGTTCCAGTAGCAAAACTCTAAAATATTAGCTGCTTATGATAGCATAATATTGTAATATCATGAAAACGGTTGATGTAATAGTGCCTGTGTACTTTGCAAACATGTGTAGGCTTAAAATTGATTTCAACTTCTGCAGCTTTTATTTGCATGCATTTATCAACTTTTTCCCATGTGAGTGATGCAGGAGTCCAAAAGCTTCTAAAAAATATATGACTTGTGATACAGCACCACCTAGTGTTAGTTTTGCTTATTTACCATTTATTCATTATCGATCAGTAATTCATGAACTCTGGAGAGGCCCCCCCCTCCCCTTTTCTTGGACAGACAATGCTGGGGGATACAGTTTTGACAGAAGTGATCATTTTATGGTTGCCCATAAATCAGTGGGAGTCTGAGCGAGGGGAGAGACGTGCACGCATATCACGCTCTCTCTTCACAGGTAGCGAGGTGGACTCAATAGAAAGTCTATAGGCCTGTCTTCCTCCTCTCATGTAGTGAGGAGAGAGAACGAGTGAGATATGCATGTGCTTCTCTTCCCTTATTCTAGAGATCAAAGTTTGTTCAAAGTATAGTAGTGCCTCTTTAAGTCTAAATAATGTGTTGGCCAGATGCTCATATGAATCACAGCTACATATAGTGCTGTAGTACCAATATTCAACCGAAAATTAGCATACACTAATTGGAGCTACAGCATTTCATCAAGTCAGGAGAAGGAATGAGGGAATAAAAAGCATCCTCCAATATATATACTGTATATATATACACTCACCGGCCACTTTATTAGGTACACCTGTCCAACTGCTCTTTAACACTTAATTTCTAATCAGCCAATCACATGGCGGCAACTCAGTGCATTTAGGCATGTAGACATGGTCAAGACAATCTCCTGCAGTTCAAACCGAGCATCAGTATGGGGAAGAAAGGTGATTTGAGTGCCTTTGAACGTGGCATGGTTGTTGGTGCCAGAAGGGCTGGTCTGAGTATTTCAGAAACTGCTGATCTACTGGGATTTTCACGCACAACCATCTCTAGGGTTTACAGAGAATGGTCCGAAAAAGAAAAAACATCCAGTGAGTGGCAGTTCTGTGGGCGGAAATGCCTTGTTGATGCCAGAGGTCAGAGGAGAATGGGCAGACTGGTTCGAGCTGATAGAAAGGCAACAGTGACTCAAATTCCCACCCGTTACAACCAAGGTAGGCAGAAGAGCATCTCTGAACGCACAGTACGTCGAACTTTGAGGCAGATGGGCTACAGCAGCAGAAGACCACACCAGGTGCCACTCCTTTCAGCTAAGAACAGGAAACTGAGGCTACAATTTGCACAAGCTGATCGAAATTGGACAGTAGAAGATTGGAAAAACGTTGCCTGGTCTGATGAGTCTCGATTTCTGCTGCGACATTCGGATGGTAGGGTCAGAATTTGGCGTCAACAACATGAAAGCATGGATCCATCCTGCCTTGTATCAACGGTTCAAGCTGGTGGTGGTGTCATGGTGTGGGGAATATTTTCTTGGCACTCTTTGGGCCCCTTGGTACCAATTGAGCATCGTTGCAACGCCACAGCCTACCTGAGTATTGTTGCTGACCATGTCCATCCCTTTATGACCACAATGTACCCAACATCTGATGGCTACTTTCAGCAGGATAATGCACCATGTCATAAAGCTGGAATCATCTCAGACTGGTTTCTTGAACATGACAATGAGTTCACTGTACTCAAATGGCCTCCACAGTCACCAGATCTCAATCCAATAGAGCATCTTTGGGATGTGGTGGAACGGGAGATTCGCATCATGGATGTGCAGCCGACAAATCTGCGGCAACTGTGTGATGCCATCATGTCAATATGGACCAAAATCTCTGAGGAATGCTTCCAGCACCTTGTTGAATCTATGCCACGAAGAATTGAGGCAGTTCTGAAGGCAAAAGGGGGTCCAACCCGTTACTAGCATGGTGTACCTAATAAAGTGGCCGGTGAGTGTATATATATATATATATATATATATATATATACTGCAAAGAAGAAGTTCAGGTCAGTCAGCACATCCCAATGCGCAGTTGCACGCTGCCATGGCTAGAAACACAAAGAAAAATAATACAATACAACAGCACTCTGCAAACCAAATAAAGTACAATAATGCCATAGTAATAGAAAAATAGAAAATATTCTGGTGCTAATGATACGCTTATTTTGTAAATTTGAGATTCTTGGCAAATTGCATTTTGTACAAAATTATTTGGGCCTGTCTGCCAAACGTCAAGGCGATCTCTATAAGACGGGAACCTAACACTAAATGCTACCTGTTATGTGCCAGAACGACCACATAAAATTCAGGGAGTGAAGGTTCCACATGCATGCTGGGTCCACTCTGCTTTTTATCATTTTTGGTGCCAAAAAAGCCTCAGCACCAGACTGCTTTCTATTACTATGACATTATTGTACTTTATTTGAGCATTCCAACCATCTTCTATAAAACAGGGTACTGTACTACGCAAATAGCTGTATGAGCCAGTCATTACCATAGCATTGTGGGGAAGGTGTAGGGTGACGTGGCACAGATGTACTGTACAGTGGGGACAGATTGTGGAGTGCCATGTATGTTATTATGAGTATTTTTAAATAAATTAGTTGAGCATTTGGTAACCAGTGAAGGGACTGGCAGAAAGAAGACTTGATTAACTGATCAGCAGAGTAGAGGATTGATGAGAAGGGTGCAAAAGTGTTAGAGGGTAGGCCACTCAGAAGAAATGATACTGCAACATAGCACAGGTACCAAAGTCTTCCAGTGGGTTGGAGGAAAGTCAGCCCAGGCGTACCTGTCCAGCAAACATGACCAGAGGCATGAGAGGTGGAGCTTGTCTTTACAGCAATCAAAAGACTATCTCTGGGGATTGTAAATTACTTATTGCAAAGAGCAAAAGAAAGCCTGTGTACTTATCACCTGCAACACGGTTCACCTACAGGTCTCACCAATGATCGACCATTATAAAACAACAGCACGCACTTCATCACCAATAATCTGCCACCTAATAATAGTAAAACAGCCACTACCAAACAGCATACCTTGCAGTTAGAGATGAAGACCCAGCAGGGGCGTAGCTATAGGGGAAGCAGGGGAAGCAGTTGCTTTGGGGCCCAGACCCACAAGGGGCCCCCTCAGGAGGGAGACTAAAAGATTTTATTGTCAGGGCCCCCTCAATAGTATTATACATTGACATTATGTACAGTGACACTATAGGAAATGGATGGAACGGCTGTCAGGCCTTGTGTGGGAGAGCTCAATCTTGACTAGCCACAAGAGTGAGGGTTGCAAAGAAGTTTCTGGGGTGCCCCGTTCAGAAATATGCTGTGGGGCCCAGTTAGTTGTAGTTACGCCACTGAGACCCAGTGACAACCCAGCATATAGCAGTAGGTATTTTGATGAGAATAGCCTAGTTTAGACTGATAGTCATCAATATTGCTGAACATACAGTTTCTAATGTGTGCGTATGAAGAACAGGTCTTTAATAAATGAAATACCTAATGTGATGTTTCCATCCTAAAACATGAGGGACATACAGTATAATGGCAAGTGCTCAGAAAACTCATTACTGTGGGTTGAGGGCTATTGAGGCTTTTTTGGTGCACCACCACAAAGGCTGGGGTATTTACTTCACTTAGTTGCCATTGTTTCAGACAACTATCCTCACAACTATCAAATCCCAAAACAGTAACTAGAGATAAGCAAATCTATTCTAAATTATTGTAAATGCATAGAACTTTCATCCATGCTAGTGAACACATAGTTCAAAAACATTTTTTACGGCAAAAATTGCATTATTACCTAGTCAATACCAGTGTGCAGTGTGTTTGTTGTTGAGGGGAGTGACATTTAATTGCTCCTCTGTCTCATTTTTGCTAGTACTGCCTAATATTCTGTGTCCCAAACCAGTGACTTTTCATTTATAGGAAACCCTTGACTTTTCATTTATAGGCCTGATGATATAATGTCTTTAAAATGTAAGAGTGGAAAACAAAAGACCCAGACCTCATCATGCTAATGTCAGAATGTGGGTAGTAGCAGCAGTAGCAGCACCAGCTATGGAGCCAGTAGTAGTAGTAGTAACACAATGTTGGCAGTAGGGGCAGTGCTAGCAACAGTGGCACTTGGGCAAAGGTAGAGCAGGGAATCGGGAGGGGGGGGTCAAGGAGCCCATGATGACATATCGCAGTATGATAAAGTGGCAGGGAGGGTGAGAATTATGATGATGCATGTGCAAGATCTGCAGAGTTAAAAAAAACTGCAGGGTTCAAACACAAACATAGGTGCCACAACCGTATGACAGCACAAAAGGTGGCATCACCGGATCTTGTGGGAAAAATAGAAATGGCCAGCATTCCGAATCAGAACAAGTCTATTCTCCTTCCCCTTGTCTTCTTTGTGGCAACCAGACTGTATCCCCATGCAGTACAGTGTCATCATCATCAGCTTCTTCTTCTTCCACTCAGACTCCTCCTCCTCTTTGTCCTTGTCCATTGTCAGATATCCATAAAAGAATATGTGGCCAAGAGAAAACTTTTGAAGACCAGCAATAAGCTTGTATGCAAACTTATTGTTTCTGCAGTACCACTTAGATGTGGTAAATGTGGCAAAGTCCCATGCCTTCACCGAAACTGTTATTCTTCTCTAAAAGTTAATTCTTCTGTATGCCATCACCTGCAGTTTTTGTTATATTTCATCAACTGGACTTTTGACCAGGTGTCCATAGTGGTGTAGTTACACACCTTCATTAAATTATCCTTTTCTAAAATGATATTCTTATCATGAGGTGCAGTTTTTGCCATATTCCGTAATTTGGACTTTTGGCGAGGTGTCTGTAGTGCCACATTTTTATGCCTTCATCAAAATGTAATCCTTTCCAGTTTAAATCTGCTGTGTGATATAACCACATTTGGTAAGCCTGACTTCACCCGAGCAGCCTACCTGCTGGTTGGTATTTACACTATGTAGTGTCCTGCTGCCTCTTTTTTATTCTAGTTCTGAACTGGTTAAACTTAGCAATAAACGTTATGCGTCAGATTGGTCTGCAATATTTTTTCTTCCTTCACACACAAATTTTTATGGATATTTTGGGTCTTGGGTTTCTGGGTTATGCTTTCGATACGTTTTTAGGAGGGTTTTAATAATAGATAGGGTTTTTTAATAGATTGGTTTGCCATACATTGCTTTTCCTATAGAGAATCTTACAGTGCCTTGCCATGGACCAGGTAATTTTTAAAGAGGACCTTTCACCACTCCTGACATGTCTATTTTATTAGCTTCATGCATTCCCCACGTACTAACAATTCTGGAGCATCTATTCTTATGGCTCTACGTTGTGCCATTCCTTTATTATTTCTACTAGAAGTTATGAATGAATAGCTATTAGCCTTCAGTAAGGGTATAGAGGGGTGGTAACAAGTTGTGGGTGTGTACCTGCACAGACTCACTCTATCCAATCAGTGCTGCCATTATCAGACTGTGCAGGGACACACCTCCAACTTGTTACCACCCCTTTGTACCCTTACTGCAGACCAGTGGCGTAACTACAACTGACTGGGCCCCACAGCAAATTTTAGATGGGGGCCCCCCCTCAGCAACTTTTTCGCAACTCCCAACTCACGCATCCCCCACTCCTGTGGCTGGTCAAAACTGCTCTCTCAGACGAGGCCCAGCAGCTGCTCCGTCCATTTTCTACACGTATATACTGTATATAATGTCATTGTATAATACTGTTGAGGGGGGCCTGACAATAAAATCTTTTAGTATTCCTCCTGAGGGGGCCCCTTGTGAGTCTGGGCCCCAAAGCAGCCGCTTCCCCTGCTTCCCCTATTGCTACGCCCCTGCTGCAGACTGCTAGCAATTCATTCATAACTTCTAGTAGAAATAGTAAAGGAATGGCACAACATAGAGCCATAAGAATAGATGCTCTAGAATTGTTATTACATGGGGAATGCATGAGGCTATTAACACAGACATCTCAAGAGTGGTGAAAGGTCCACTTTAAAAATAAAAACAGGAAAACTGCCACAAAAAAGCAGGTAAAATTATAGTCTATAGTCACATAGGACCATATAAATGTTGTGCTGGTTGGTGATTCTCACCTGCTCCAAGTTTGCCGGTCTGTGTATCACTTGTCTTTCCAAATGGGCAGTGATAAATGCTTCTCAGTAGTGTTGGAGTTCAAAAATGGCTGACCTGGGGTGTTCTACTTTACTCTTCAGTTCGGCTTCCATGAAATGCTAAGGTACATGTGTGCTGTAACATGTGTGCATAATTGTTTTTTTTTCTAATGTCTGTCAAGTTTTTCAGTGTCAGCATGTTTTTTTTTTAATCAAAGTTTTATAGCAAAGCCTTATTGAATGAGCTGGATATTAGTTCACCATAGCTGTACAAGTTAATTTTCCAAGTGTGTTTCAGAGCCTCTTATATTCCTTTCTCAGTGGGTATTTGAGCAGTAAACACAACATAGTTATTGCACAAATAGCCACTGAGGAAGGTGCCTAGGAGGCTGTGAGTCATGTTTGGCAAATTAACTGTATACAGCTTATTTGGTAATGTGCCCCCCATGCGGCACGTGACCCAGCTACATTGGTGACTTATACACAATCGTACTTTTTTATTATTATGAATAATCTATAATATACACCTAACAAAAAGTACATTTCAGGGATGTGGTAGAAGTTTATGTATGAGATTTCAGCAAGAAAAGGCACGTGTTATGCACATGTTGTGGCACTGTATTGGATTACAAGGACAATAAAATAATATATTAAAATAAGGGAAATTATTTTTTTTCATAAAAGACGTGAATTCAATATATAAAACTTGGCGATAGGAGTGAGGTGTTGGGGTCCAAAGAAAGGAAGGCAGTTATTTGTAAAATATTTTTTGAATGTCACATAAATGTCCAAACTTTGTGGAATGGATATGATAACGTAATGGCTTCTAAATGGGGGAAAAAAGGAGAAAAATTTGGAGGTGTTTTTTGGGTCATTGTCCTGTTGTTGGAGGAAATTGGCTCCAATCAAGCGCTGTCCACAGGGTATGGCATGGCGTTGCAAAATGGAGTGATAGCCTTCCTTATTCAAAATCCCTTTTACCTTGTACAAATCTCCCACTTTACCAGCACCAAAGCAACCCCAGACCATCACATTACTTCCACCATGCTTGACAGATGGCGTCAGGCACTCTTCCAGCATCTTTTCAGTTGTTCTGCATCTCAAAAATGTTCTTCTGTGTGATCCAAACACCTCAAACTTCGATTCGTCTGTCCCTAAAACTTTTTTCCAATCCTCCTCTGTCCAATGTCTGTGTTCTTTTGCCCATATTAATCTTTTCCTTTTATTAGCCAGTCTCAGATATGGCTTTTTCTTTGCCACTCTGCCCTGAAGGCCAGCATCCCGGAGTCGCCTCTTCACTGTAGATGCTGTGACACTGGTGTTGTAACGGGGAGCCGGCGGCGCGCTTCCCCTCTGCCGCTCCGCCGGTCTCCCAGGAGTGCGCTGGAGCGAGGACGCAGGAAGCGTCCTCGTCTCCATGACGACACTCACAGGAGAGGGCCCGGCGCGCGCACTGATACAGCGTCCTCCCCGCCCCCCTAGTAAACGAGCAGGCGGGGATATCTGAGCGCTGGTCGGGACTACCAGCGCTCAGAACATTTATTATATACTTTTATTACTGGTTTTGGGTCATGCGGCGTGGTGCATATTTGAGCGCTGGTCACGTTTGGCCAGCGCTCAGTATGCAAATGAGGTCATGTGACGCTGGCCCCGTCACATGACCCAGTGGAGGGCTATTTAAAGCCACTAGTTGTCCTCCCTAATCGCCTGTGATTAGCGTTACAACTTTGATCAGAGCTTGAGCGACCTTGTGTTTGATTTGCTGTTTTACCCTGACCCTTGGACTTGGACTTCGACCTCTCTTTGCTTCTCCCCCGGTATTGACGTTATCTCCTGTGTATGACCCGGCTTGTTGACTATTCTTATATTGTGTTTGTTTCGTCTGTGTTTGTCTCTCCTATTGTTCCCTGTCCCTCCCTGCGCACTTATACAGAGCAGGGACCATCACTGTGGTTGTCCGCGGCCGCCTAGGGCCGACTGAGGCAAGCAGGCAGGGAGAGAACGGGGGGGTATTCAGTACAGGGCGCACATTCCCTTGTCTCCCTCGTGACAGAATCACAGGCCATACTAAATGGAGCCGGTGCAAGTTCTCACGGATCATATGAGTAACATGGCTCAGATGATCCAGGATCTGGCCGAGAGAATCCAACACCAGGAGCAGCTGCAAACTGCACCCTCAGCCGCTCCCTCCAATATTGAACCCCATATAAGGTTGCCCGATCGGTTTGTGGGTAACCGAAAAACTTTCCGTTCTTTCCAGGAAAGTTGTAAATTCTATTTTCGTTTACGCCCACACTCCTCAGGTTCTGAGCAGCAGCGGGTAGGAATAATTATTTCCTTGCTGCAAGGGGATCCGCAGGAGTGGGCTTTCTCATTGCCATCTGACTCCCCATGTCTGTTGTCTGTGGAGGCCTTTTTCCAGGCCTTAGGTCTTTTGTATGAAGAACCAGACTGGGCCACTGTAGCAGAAACTCAGCTCAGGAACATTCAGCAGGGAAACCGCCCAGTAGAGGATTACTGTGCAGAGTTCAGGAAGTGGTGTGTCTCCTCTGGGTGGAATGATCCAGCTTTGAGAAGCCAGTTTAGGGTGGGGCTGTCAGACCAACTCAAGGATCTTCTGGTTAGTTATCCTACTCCTGACTCCCTAGAGACGACCATGACTTTAGCCATTAAGCTGGATCGACGGTTGAGAGAGAGACAGAGAGAACGATCAAGTACTCCTCAAGTGGTCGTCCTGCCTGAGTTTCCTCCTCTGAGTCCACCTCCTGCCAAGGTCCCGGAAGAGTTCATGCAGTTAGGAGGAACATTGAAAAACCAAAGACGTTTAAAGGGAGCCTGCTTCTACTGCGGTGAGGTGAACCACTGGCTCCAGCAGTGTCCAAAACTTCCGCCCTCTAGGAGATCTCCGGCGGGAAGTAAGGTAACCCCAGCAGTGGTAAGGAGAAAGATTTTAGTACCTATCTCCATTGCGTATGACCAATTCAGGGGTTCTGGAAAGGCTTTTGTTGACTCCGGTTCTGCTACTAATTTTATTGATTTTGATTTTGTACAGGCTGTGGGTTTACCGATGGTTCCTTTAAGGGAGGTAATTCAAATTATCGCCCTCGACTCCACCCCCCTAAATAATGGGAAGATCGAGTTCTGTACTCCTAGTGTGACCCTGACGGTTGGGATTTCGCATTCCGAAAAATGTGTTTTTTGGGTCTTAAAGAATTTACCTGCTGACCTAGTTCTTGGTTTACCTTGGTTGCAGGACCACAATCCTGTAATCAATTGGTCAACAGGTGAATTAGAAAAATGGGGGCTGAATTGTGACAAGTGTTGCAAATCTGTATTGCAGTTGGGAGGTACTACTGGGTCTCTTTTCTTACCTGAGTACATCAACGATTTTTCGGACGTTTTCTCCATGTCCGAGACTGAGTTCCTCCCTCCTCACCGGCAATATGATTGTGCCATCGATATTATTGAGGGGTCCAAATATCCCAAGGGCCGTATCTATAATCTCTCTACTCCAGAACGTCAGTCCATGAGGGATTATCTCAAGGAGAGTCTGGCCAAGGGTCACATCCGGCCTTCTGTTTCACCCATGGGGGCAGGATTTTTCTTTGTCGGAAAAAAGGATGGAGGGTTGAGGCCCTGTATTGATTACAGGGAACTCAATAAAATTACTGTTAAAAACAGGTATCCGCTGCCCCTTATTCATGATTTGTTGAATCAGGTTCAGGGTGCTTGTTGGTTTACTAAGCTAGATCTGAAGGGGGCGTACAACCTAATCAGAATCCGTGAGGGTGATGAATGGAAAACTGCCTTTAATACCCCGGAGGGTCATTATGAGTACCTAGTAATGCCCTTCGGGTTAAGTAATGCTCCTGCGGTGTTCCAAAATTTTGTCAATGACATTTTTAGACCATTTATTGGAAAATTTGTAATTGTCTATATTGATGACATCTTGATTTTTTCTGCAGACTGGGAGAGTCACGTATCCCACACCAGGCAAGTGCTGGAGGTGTTGCGTGAGAACAAGTTATTTGTCAAAGGGGAGAAGTGTATCTTTGGTGTTCAGGAAGTGACCTTTTTGGGATACATTCTCACCCCTTTTTCCTTCAAAATGGACCCGGGTAAGGTACAGGCCATTGTGGATTGGGTGCGACCTTCCTCTCTGAAGGCGCTCCAGCGATTTCTGGGTTTTACTAATTTCTATCGGAAATTTATCAAACATTTTTCTGTTGTAGCCAAACCCATTATGGATTTGACCCGCAAGGGAGCCGATTTAGTCAACTGGTCCCCTGCAGCTATTGAAGCTTTTGAAAAGCTAAAGCGGTTTTTTGTTGATGCTCCTGTGCTGATTCAGCCTGATCAAAATAAGCCGTTTGTAGTTGAGGTGGATGCATCTGAAGATGGTGTGGGGGCAGTACTGTCCCAGGGGTCTTCCACCTTAACTAATCTCAAGCCATGCGCCTTCTTCTCCCGCAAGTTCTCTCCTGCCGAGAGAAACTATGACATTGGTAATAGGGAGTTACTAGCAATCAAGTGGGCATTTGAGGAATGGCGTCATTTTTTAGAAGGGGCATTAGACCGCATTACTGTCCTCATGGATCATAAGAATTTAATGTTTCTGGAATCGGCTAAGCGATTGAATCCCAGACAGGCGAGGTGGGCTTTGTTCTTTACTCGTTTTGACTTTTGTGTTACCTTCAGACCCAGGAGCAAGAACATTAAGGCCGATGCCTTATCCCGAAGTTTACAGGTGTATCAACCTCCTGACGTCCCTCCTGAGCCCATCCTGCCAACTGACATCATCATAGCCGCTACCTCATCTGATCTCGCTTCTGAAATCATGGCAGGACAACATCTTGCTCCCACTGGTACTCCCAATGACAAGTTATTTGTGCCAGCTCATTTGCGGTTGCGACTGCTGGGTGAGTACCATAGCTCTGTTTTATGTGGACATCCTGGTATCAATGCCACCAAGGAGTTGGTCTCTAGGCAGTATTGGTGGTCGTCAATCTCCAGAGATGTTCAGGCTTTTGTAACTGCGTGCAATACTTGTGCCAGGTCCAAGAATCCCAAGACTCGGCCTATGGGTGAGTTGCGTCCATTACCCATACCTGGTAGACCTTGGTCACATCTGTCCATGGACTTCATCACGGATTTGCCATGCTCTGAGGGTAAAACTGTGATTCTTGTAGTGGTGGACAGATTCAGCAAGATGTGTCACTTTATTCCTTTGTGTAAATTACCCTCTGCAAAGGTTTGGCTTCCGTATTTATGGACCACATAGTTAAACTACACGGTATTCCTGAGAATATTGTTTCTGACAGGGGGGTGCAGTTTGTGTCTAAGTTCTGGAGGGCCTTCTGTAAGAAGATTGATATTTTCCTTATCCTTTTCGTCAGCCTTTCATCCGGAGACCAATGGTCAGACTGAACGTCTTAATCAGTCCGTTGAGCAGTATCTTAGATGTTATGTGGCAGATAACCAGCATGTGTGGGCCAGATTCCTGTCTCTGGCCGAGTTCGCGATTAATAACCGCGTGAATTCGTCTTCTGGGGTATCGCCGTTTTTCTGCAACATGGGGTTCATCCGCGCTTTGGCTCCTTTTCTCCAGCTGCTTCGGCGGTCCCAGAGGCCAATGTTCTCTCTCAGGAACTGTGCACAGTTTGGGCACAGGTTCAGTCGAACCTGGAAAGAGCCCAAAGGATTCAAAAAACTAAGGCCGATAAGAAACGTTCTAAGGGTGTGAATTTCAAGGTAGGGGACATGGTATGGTTGTCAACTAAAAATCTACGTATGAAAGTACCATCCTATAAGTTTGCGCCTCGCTTCATTGGTCCATACAGGATCACCAAGGTGATCAATCCGGTGTCGTTTGAATTGTGTTTACCTGACTCCCTTTCGTGTTCACAATGTTTTTCATATGTCTTTGCTTAAGCGCTATGTTGCTCCAGCTGGTCCAGAGGAACTGCCCCCGCCTCTGGTCGAGGTGGAGGGACAAGTGGAGCACGAGATTCATAGAATCATTGACGTTAGGAAAGTCCGGAATTCCTTCCAGTACCTTGTACACTGGAGGGGATTTGGGCCTGAGGACAGATCTTGGGTACCGCAGGATGCATGCAGACGCACTTGTTAGGAGTTTCCATCGACAGCATCCTGAAAAGCCGGTCCCTCCAGCTAAGGGTCCGGTGGCCCCTCGTGAAGGGGGGGGGGTACTGTAATGGGGAGCCGGCGGCGCGCTTCCCCTCTGCCGCTCCGCCGGTCTCCCAGGAGTGCGCTGGAGCGAGGACGCAGGAAGCGTCCTCGTCTCCATGACGACACTCACAGGAGAGGGCCCGGCGCGCGCACTGATACAGCGTCCTCCCCGCCCCCCTAGTAAACGAGCAGGCGGGGACATCTGAGCGCTGGTCGGTGACTACCAGCGCTCAGAACATTTATTATATACTTTTATTACTGGTTTTGGGTCATGCGGCGCGGTGCATATTTGAGCGCTGGTCACATTTGGCCAGCGCTCAGTATGCAAATGAGGTCATGTGACGCTGGCCCCGTCACATGACCCAGTGGAGGGCTATTTAAAGCCACTAGTTGTCCTCCCTAATCGCCTGTGATTAGCGTTACAACTTTGATCAGAGCTTGAGCGACCTTGTGTTTGATTTGCTGTTTTACCCTGACCCTTGGACTTGGACTTCGACCTCTCTTTGCTTCTCCCCCGGTATTGACGTTATCTCCTGTGTATGACCCGGCTTGCTGACTATTCTTATATTGTGTTTGTTTCGTCTGTGTTTGTCTCTCCTATTGTTCCCTGTCCCTCCCTGCGCACTTATACAGAGCAGGGACCGTCACTGTGGTTGTCCGCGGCCGCCTAGGGCCAACTGAGGCAAGCAGGCAGGGAGAGAACTATTATTCAGTACAGGGCGCACATTCCCTTGTCTCCCTCGTGACAGGTGTTTTGCGGGTACTATTTAATGAAGCTACCAGTTGAGGACCTGTGAGGCGTCTATTTCTCAAACTAGAGACTCAATGTACTTGTCTTGTTGCTCAGTTGTGCAGCAGGCCTCCCACTTCTCTTTCTGGTTAGAGCCTGTTTGTGCTGTCCTCTGAAGGGAGTAGTACACACCGTTGTAGGAAATCTTCAGTTTCTTGGCAATTTCTCGCATGGAATAGCCTTAATTTCTAAGGACAAGAATAGACTGTCCATCTGGCCATTTAGAGAGTTTAATCGAACCCACAAATGTAATGCTCCAGATTCTCAACTAGCTCAAAGAAAGATCAGTTTTATAGCTTCTCTAACCAGCAAACCTGTTTTCAGCTGTGCTAACATACTTGCACAAGGGTTTTCAAGGGTTTTCTAAACATCCATTAGCCTTCTTGCAGTTTTCAAACACAATGTACCATTAGAACACTGTAGTGATGGTTGCTGGAAATGGGCCTCTATACACCTATGTAGATATTGCATTAAAAACCAGACGTTTGCAGCTAGAATAGTCATTTACCACATTAACAATGTATAGAGTGTATTTCTGATTAATTTAATGTTATCTTCATTGAAAAAAAACTGTGCTTTTCTTTAAAAAATAAGGAAATTTCTAAGTGACCCTAAACTTTTGAACAGTGTACAGTCCCTGACAGAAGTTCTGTCGCTTATCCATGTTGTGGAAACCAAAGCTTATAACCTGACTTAAAATTCATCCATTGGTTTTAGAAAATAAATTTGCTTCACTGCTGAAATATTGATCATTTAATGAACACAGAAAGGTCAGATTTTGGCAAGACAAAAGTTTTGTCGCCCAAAGAAAGTAATGTGAAAATCAAACAAATAATTGACTTCAAATACAAAGATATGTTTCATAACATTGGTGAATGAAGTTGTGGTGCTATTAGAGCCATATTTAATATTTTGTGTGACTTCCATGAGCTTGAAGGACTGCATCCATGAGTTTCGACAATGATTCATACAATTTATTGATGAAGTCATCAGGAATTCCAAAGAATGCAGTCTTACATGCCTCCCAGAGTTCATCAAGATTCTTTGGTTTTGTCTTCCAAGCTTCCTCTTTCATCCTACCCCAAACATGCTCAATGATGTTCATGTCTGGTGACTGGGCTGGCCAGTCCTGGAGCACCTTGATCTTCTTTGCCTTGAGGAACTTTGATGTAGAGATGGATGTATGAGATGGAGCACCATCCTGCTGCAAAATTTGACCCCTTTTATGATTGGGAATGTCAGAGGTAGCTAATACTTCTTGATATTTTAGGCTATTGATATCGCCTTCTACCTTGCAAATGTTTCGCACACCCCCATACTGAATGTAACCCCAGACCATGATCTTTCCACCACCAAACTTAACTGTTTTCTGGGTGTATCTTGGATCCATACGGGCTCCAGTAGGTCTCCTGCAGTATTTGCGGCGGCTGTGGTGTACTTCAACTGAAGATTCATCTGGGAAATCCACCTTCTGCTACTTTTCCAGCGTCCATCCGTTTAGCAGGCTGTGGGCCTTGGCAAATGCCACACGGTTTTTTAATTGCCTTT
>ONZH01000683.1:0-22940 GCA_900303285.1 Rhinella marina | reverse complement strand
CGCAGATAGGCAGCAGCCAACTGACTACATAGGATGTCTCTATAGTACTTCAGTTTGTCCTCCCTCTCAGCAGGTGAAAAAAAGGCCCCCATTTTAGACCGGTAGCGAGGGTCCAAGAGGGTGGAGAGCCAGAAGTCATCCCTCTGCCGGATCGTGACTATTCAGCTGTCACTACGTAAGCAAGTGAGCATGCATCGGGCTATTTGCGCAAGTGACTCAGAGGGACTCCCTGCCTCCCACTCCACTGTATACTGCCATGGTGTCTCTGGGTCATCTGCCTCATCTTCCTCATCTCCCTCTTCCTCCTCTGGCTGCTCCTGCTCCTCTTCTTCTGTCACCTGGGTAGAAAAACCAATAAATGCTTGTGCTCCAATGTCCTCCTCCAGTTTAGCCCCCACCGGACTCATGTGGCCATGAGATGCAGTCTCCACGTCTCCAGTCCCCTGACCAGAAAGATTTTGCAGCATCTGTTCCAGGACATGGAGAAGTGGAATGACATTCATACAGTAGTCCTGGCGACTGACAAATAACGTGGCCTCCTCAAAGGGCCTGAGCAAGCGGCAGGTGTCATGCATGAGCTGCCACTGGCTGACATCAAAATTACACAGGAGCATACTCCTGTCCGCTTGGATCATTAAGAAATCGTTTATGGCCTTTCTCTGTTCGTACAGTCTGTCCAACATTTGGAGGGTAGAATTCCAACGGGTGGAAACAGGTGGGGGACGCCATTCTGCTGCTGTAGCTCAAGAAGGGTGTTCTTAGCGGTGTAGGAATGGCTGAAGTGCATGCAAAGTTTCCTGGCCATTTTTAGAATGTTTTGCAGTTGGGTATAAGACTTGAGGGACCGGGGGCGTGGCCTGCACGTTGAGGGAAATGGCCGCTTGATTCTTTGCTCCTGCAGATCAGCTCAACTATAGCGACTAAAATCCTGCATTCAGTGCCCTAATCTCTTCCCTAACTACTCCTCACCATGCCTAAGCGCAGAAAGGCTGCGATGGGGCCGAAGAAAATTTCGGACTTGTATTTTTCACAGCCCTCGGACCTGGAGCGGGACAGCGCGGCATCACCGATCTCATCACAAGCGTCGGAACCCCCGCCTGACACAGCAGAGACTCTCCACCCAGCCAGCCGCAGGAGCGGCTCGGAACCTCCATCGGCTACCAGGTGCGTGGAAAACCCGAGGGCGCTCCCAGCAATTACACCGGAGTGGTCCCGCTCACGTGGCGGTGGCCATCTTGCCCCATATACTGGCGCTACTCAGCCTGACCACACAACAGGGCCCGGAACCAGCGTCGGCGGCATCTACCCCTGGCAACACCACTCATGCCCAGGCAAGTCAGGACACTGCTCTCTCTTTCTCCTTGGATGATCATCCTGTATCAGATATAGGAGTTACAGACTCCACTTTGAAAGCAATGCTCCAGGCACTACAGCATTCTATAACTGCCAACATGAAAGAGCTCCTCAGACCAGTCAATGAAGCTCTAAAGGAGGTAGAGGAAAGGGTTAACCATGTGGAGACAAAAATGGGCGAGCTGGTATCCTCACATAATGATTTGATTGACGCTCACTATGGGCTAGAGGGTGAAGTTCAACGTTTACAAACCAAAATGGCGGACCTGGAAGACAGGTCTCGCCGCAATAATGTGAAGCTCCGGGGAGTGCCTGAAACAGTACCACCAACTGAACTTGCTGCTTATCTTACGGGCCTTATGAAAGCTCTACTGCCAACCTGTCAGCCCGCAGATCTCATCATAGACAGGATCCACAGAGTGGCGAAACCCAAGCATCTTGATGAATCTATCCCCAGGGATGTTCTTGCCAGAATACATTTCTTTCATACTAAAGAGCAACTTCTTCAAATGGCAAGACGGACAACACCTTTGCCAGAGCCATATCAGAACGTTGCCTTATTCTCAGATCTATCAGCAGCGACACTGCGGCTGCAGAGGGAGTTAGCTCCAATCATCGCGACTTTAAAAGAACGAGGAATCGTTTACAGATGGGGATACCCAACCCGACTTATTGTCAAGTACGATAACTCTACGCTCGTTTTCAGGTCGCCAGCGGAGGGAGCCTCCTTCCTGAAGAAAACGCGTCTCCAGAAACCTGCGCAGACGGATCGCATATCTCCACCTCGACCAGTTGGTGCAGAATGGCACACTGTTCACCGTTGAAACTCTCATCGGGCACTGTGGCTGTAATGCCACCTAATATTTGTGCTGTTCTTGCGGTCAAACCTTACCGTAGGTTGAACTTTCTTCCCCTGGATACTACAGGATGGCCTTATTGAAGATGGACTTCGACCATCCTAATTCCTGGATAAGTTTTGACCAGTTACTATGTTTTATGCTGTTATTTCTTTCCATTGTTATTTGGGAGTATGATTTTCCTTTTTCCACTATAAGTGCAGTGGGGGGGGATGTGGGGGTGAGGGAGGACGATGTGTACTCGAGTGGTGGGGGGGGCTGGACGGCCGGGAACCTACATTCAATATCACTCCATATGTGTTAAACCATGGTATTGAAAATATCGTCCCTTAATGTTAATGGACTTAATAGTCCGCACAAGCGCACTCAAATGTGGAAAGAAGCGCTGAAACTAAAATGCGATATTTTCTGCGCAATAGAAACACATTTACTTGCAAAAGATGCAAATAGAATTAAACACCGTGGGTTCCCGGAGCTGTTCCAATCCCACTACACCTCCAAATCTAGGGGAGTGTTGATAGCTATTAAGAACACAGTGGCTTTTCGCCTCATTGACCAGATCATAGATCCACAGGGCAGATATGTGATATTAGTCTGTTCTATTAATAATGTTCTGTACACTGTAGCGGCGATATATGCGCCAAACAGGAGACAATCACGGTTTTGCAAAAGATTATTCAAATGTATTGCTGAGGTGAAACAGGGTAAGCTAGTTGTCCTAGGGGATTTTTGTGTATTGAACCCCGACCTCGACACTACTACACCATCCAGAGGCCTTCAAACCTCACCACTGAAGTCTATACTTTGGCAGGAAGGCCTGTACGATGTGTGGAGAACATTGCATGAGTCCGAGAGAGTTTACTCCTTCTTCTCGGCATCCCATAATTGTTATTCTAGAATTGACTTTATTCTCACAGATAAACATGCTCTTCTTCTCACATCGGCAGTGACTATAGGTGATATCACGTGGTCAGACCACGCACCGGTTACTATCACCTTAGAAGAAACCTTCCAACACACCAATACAACGCCCTGGAGATGTAACTCTCATATATTGCTTACTGCCACACATAAGCAATCTATTGAAAATGATCTTAAAGCATTCTTTGAGCTGAACAAAGGGTCTGTACAGGATCCATTCATTCTTTGGAATGCGCACAAGGCCGTCATTAGGGGCTCATTTATAAAACTTAACCATATCATCCGGAAAAATAGGGAACAGACGACACACACCCTTCTACAAGAAATACGCAAAATGGAAACAGAAAATAAACACACTCAGTCTATACTGCTGAAAACTCAGCTTATCAAAATGAGACAACAGCTTAGGGATCACCTACTGGCTGATTACAACAAACATCTTTTCTACACCAAGGCACGCTTCTACTCACAGAACAATAAAGCAGGCAAACTATTAGCATCTAGGATAAAAGAGCAGACTCTGAAATCACGCATACCTTACCTAATAGACTCAGAAGACCAGACTAAGATAACACATCCCACTAAAATAGCAAACCAATTTAGGAAGTACTATGCCTCGCTATATAATTTAATGTCTGATCCCTCTACAGCACAACCGTCCAATACCAGTATTCAGGCTTTCTTAGATGGAGTGAACCTCCCTACTCTCACACCCACTCAAATTAGGCAGCTCAATGCTGATTTTTCAATATCTGAAGTCAATGCTGCGATAAGTTCACTGCCATCTGGCAAATCGCCTGGCCCAGACGGACTGACGGGTGAATACTACAAAACATTTATGTCCATTCTGTCCCCTCACCTACATTCAATATGTAACAAGGCTATGATAGACGGTAAAATGCCATCCGAAAATCAGGAAGCCTTGATAGTTACTTTACCTAAACCAGGGAAATCACCAGATAGGCCCCAAAATTTTAGGCCAATATCACTACTTAATGTAGACACTAAAGTTTACGCTAAACTTATTGCTACACGATTGGCAGATCTGCTCCCAAACCTCGTTCACGAGGACCAAGTTGGGTTCACCAAAGGTAGACAAGCGTATGAAAACACAAGACGAGTATTAAATGTTTTGCATTATGTGACCCGAACTAATATCCCTGCACTATTTGTGTCATTAGACGCCGAAAAGGCGTTTGACCGTATAGGATGGTTGTACGCCTTTCAAACGCTTGAACACTTTGGCTTCTGTGGGCCAATCCTACAGGCCATCAAAGCCCTATATTCTGCCCCCTCAGCTAAAGTATTCACTAATAGCACTATGTCAGATTCCTTTAAGATCACAAATGGTACCCGTCAAGGCTGCCCATTGTCTCCGTTAATTTTCGTTCTCTGCATGGAACCTCTGGCGGCTACACTTAGAGCGGACTCAGAGGTCAAGGGGATTCAGATAGGTGGTAGGGAGCATACCGTATCATTATATGCAGATGACGTGATTTTGACACTAGCAGATCCTGCTCGCTCCCTTAAAAAAGCTTTAGAGTGGATAGACATATTCGGGCAATTGTCATTATATAAGCTAAATACTACCAAATCACAAGCCCTGGCGCTCTCTGTCTCCCCTCCTCTGGTACGTGAACTGCAACATTCGTTTTCTTTAGATTGGCAATCTGAGAAAATTACTTACCTTGGTACCCAAATCACCCCTGACTTTCAACAACTGTATAAATATAATTACCTTCCTCTCTTAGCGGACATTCGAGCTGAGGCTGACCGCCTCTCTAAATTTGAAATTTCCTGGAAAGGTAGGATCGCGACATTCAAAATGCTCCTGTTGCCAAAGCTCATGTATTTATTCCGCACAGTCCCCATACAGATTCCAAATAGATTTTTTCACGACATACAACAATGCGTGTCTAGATTTATCTGGTCTAACCATAAACCCAGGATAGCCCAATCTATTCTTGCTAAACATAAGTTATCTGGTGGGTTAGGAGTACCAAATATTAAGGCATACTACATGGCATTACAGATAGAGATGATATCTAAATGGAAACAAGGGTTAATGACCAACTGGGTTCATATAGAGAGTTCTTTAGCCTTCTCTATGTCCCTAAATGCTCTTACATACACCTTTCACAAATCTCTACATAACCATAAGAAACTTTCCCCGTTGACGAATAACACTCTGAAATGTTGGAGAGAGTATCATCTACATGTCTCAGAATCTACACCTGACTCTTGGAACAATATACCTCTACAATACGTAAGCATTTTTCTACTGGATCTTAATATGTGGAGTTGGGCGGACAGAGGAATTAAGGATATCTCTCACTTGTACAAAGATGGAATCCTACTATCCTTCGAGCAATTGAGAGAGCAGTATTCCCTTCCCAACACCGATTTTTTTAAATATTTGCAGATAAGACACTTCCTCTTGGATAAAGCCAAGGGTGTCAATGCAGGTCACCCAGATATGCTAAGATGTCTCAAAGGCAAGAACAAAATCCTGAGACATATTTATGGGCTTATAGACTCACACTCACATTTTAGTAAATCTCAGCCATACACTTCCTGGGAAAAGGACTTAGGGCTTTCTTTTGAACCTAAGCAGTGGCTCGCAGCGCTTCGCCTGATACACCAAACCTGTAAGTGCAGCACACACTATGAAGCAGCAATGAAAACACTTCTTAGGTGGTACCTGACTCCAGATAGGTTACATAAAATATTTCCTACTTCATCCCCTTTATTATGTTGGCGCCAATGTGGACACATCGGTACACTTCACCATACATTGTGGTCATGTCCACAAATTACACAATATTGGTCTGCGGTGTTTGGGATTTTAACAACGGTTTTCCAGCATCCTGTTGCACCAATGGCGAGCTCCGCCCTATTGTTTATTGACCTTGATAAACTGTTAAAACAGAACAGATTGCTGGGCTGCAAAATCCTAATCATAGCAAAGCTGGTTATAACCAGACACTGGAAAAGTCCCACTGCTCCATCCATAGACGAGGTAGTTGCCACGATTAACACCACCTACAAATATGAAAAAGCTCTTACTCCCACCATTATGTCCGTCAAAACATTTTCTTGTATGTGGACACCGTGGAATACTTCAACATATTGGACGTCACCAAATAGACTAGATCACTCTGCTTAGACATGCACTTTCATTGTCCTCTCTTCATCCGTTGCTCCTCCTCCCTCCCTTCCCTCCCTTCTTCTTCCTCCTTCATTGAGTGCCATATACACACTCAACCTTCATACAGACCACTGAACATCTGAAATACTATAACGGAAACATCTCCCTATGTTGTTTTATATGTTCTAAGTTCCTTTTCTTTTACTTATATTGTTATGTACAATTGTCCTCCAAACTGTGCATTGTATCAGATTTATGCTATTATGAGCCTGGTATTCCTCAAGATACTATTGTAATGATCATGAGATATGGGACGTTTAACCATGTCTTACAGTTGTATTGCTTGATTCTCTGAAAAACCAATAAAAATTATTTGGACAAAGACTTGAGGGACCATTTGACAACCAGATTAAATACGTGTGCCATGCAGAGCGCATGGCTCAGCCCACCTTGGCGCAGCGCGGACACCATGTTCTTTCGGTGATCTGTCATCATGGTTCCGATTTTTAGTTGACACGGAGAAAGCCAGCAATCGCTTTCTTCTTTCATGACGAGTAGCAGTTCCTCCCCTGTGTGACTTCGTTCGCCCAGGCAAACCAGGCGTAGAACTGCGTGACACTGCCGTGCCCTGCACATGTGGTACGCTGGAGGGGTGCTATGACTTGGCCCTGCAGTGGAGGCTGAGGTGGTGGAGAAGGAGCCGGACATTAGCGCAGGATCAGCAGTTTGACAACGAGGAGGAGAAAGCGGCGTCACCTGTTCAAGTTGCTCGTGTGGCTGGGCAGGAAGCACATTGACCCAGTGGGCCGTAAAGGACATGTACTGTCCTTGACCGTAGTTGCAACTCCACACGTTGGCGCTGCCGTGCACTTTGGCAGACAACGACAGGCTCAAGGACTGGGCCACCTTCTCTTTTAGATATTTATGCAGGGCTGGGACTGACTTTTTGGCAAAGAAATGACGGCTTGGCACTCTCCACCTCGGCTCATTTCTCTGAACAGTACAGAGTCCACCAGTTGAAAAGGGAGGGACTGCAGCACGAGCAACTTCGACAGGAGCATGGTCAGCTTCTGCGCTGTAGGATGGCTGGACGCGTACTGCTGTACCGCGTACTTTGCAATCGCCTCGGTGAACAACTGCTGCCGTAATGAGTGGCGAGGAATAAGAGGAGGAGGAGCAGGAGCATCTGGAGCGGTAGATAATGACAGACAGGTCCCTTTGGCAGAGGTGCTGGAGCCTTGACTGCCTGAAATGGGCTGCATGCCACTGGGTGATGCTGCTGTTGCTGCTGCCGACTGGACCGCCTTCCATCACTTCCACACTGCTGAGTACGCGTTTTTTCCACCAACACTCCGCACTGACTGAGTGGTACCTCCGCTGCCTGGCTGAGCCCCTGCGCTGCTCTTTTCATGGCCGGAAAGCACCTGCGAAGAGTGCTGTCTACCCCGTGCCCGTTTGGCTCCCGACCTTGCACTGCTGCCACACTACCGACTTGCTGCCTGACGCGCAAGCTGTCAGTCTCGTCTGCAGATGATGATAATGATGATGATGAAGCCCTTGCTTCACCCGGCTCCCAAGTGCGATCGGCTACATCATCATCAACTACAGTTTGCACGTCGCTAATGTCCTCCTCAACTGTCTCGGTGTACAAAGCCTGACCGCTCTCAACATCACCTCCCACTACACTCTCCTCATCAGTACTTGACCGCCTACGAGCGGATTTCTGCCCCACCTCTTGGCTTCCCAGTAGCTGCTGACTGTCCTCAAGTAGTTCATCCTCGCTGTATAGTGGCGCAGAGCCCATAGCATATAGGTACTTCTCTGGATGAGGGGACCGAAAAGGACAGAGGCAGGTTGAGGACAGGTGAGGGCACTGGAGCTGCTCCTGGCCCATGCCAACTAAGGGTTGTGTCTGAAGAACCCACCGACTCTTGGCTGGGGATTTCAGATTTCATCTGGGAGTAAGTAGATGACCGAGTCAACCATTCAAGAACATCTGGGTTGGTGGTCAACACACGACCACTAGATGACACCGGTAGCTGCGGCCTCGCCGAGTAACCCATAATGCCACTTCCTCTGCTAAAACCTGTGCCTGTTCCCGAAAAATTTTTGCCACTGCCCCTCCCCTGTGAAGGGCCTGTCACCCCTCTGTCTGACATCCTGTTTCATAAAAAAATTTAAAATAAAATAAAATGAACAATCCCCCCAAAATTATACTTTGCTCACTGCCTTGCACAACAGCTTAACTATTTCTTTCAGAAATATCGTCACCTACACAGTGTGTTAACAATGGGTTACTGAACTGCAGTACAATGGGTTACTGCACAGCATTATACACTTTGTTTATATACAGACTGACGCTGCAACTATCGATGTAAAAGGAACGAGCCCAGAACCACGTCTTTACTCTTTTTTGAGCAAGTCAGCTTCACTGACTACGTTAGCACAATATCACGCTTTTCTGTTTGGATGGCGAATAACGCCGCAAATAGTTATTTAAAACTAACAACCCCACAAACACGGATTCACAGTTTTTTTGGCAATTCAACTTCACTGACTACGTTAGCACAATATCACGCTTTTCTGTTTGGATGGCGAATAATGCCGCAAATAGTTATTTAAAACTAACAACCCCACAAACACGGATTCACAGTTTTTTTGGCAATTCAACTTCACTGACTACGTTAGCACAATATCACGCTTTTCTGTTTGGATGGCAAATAACGCCGCAAATAGTTATTTAAAACTAACAGCCCCACAAACACGAATTCACTGTTTTTTTGTCAAGTCAACTTCACTGACTACGTTAGCACAATATCACGCTTTTCTGTTTGATTAGCAAATAACGCCGCAAATAGTTATTTTAAATGAAAAAATCCACAAACACGGATTCACAGTTTTTTTTGGCAAGTCAACTTCACTGACTACATTAGCACAATATCACGCTTTTCTGTTTGGATGGCAAATAACGCCGCAAATAGTTATTTAAAACTAACAGCCCCACAAACACGAATTCACTGTTTTTTTGTCAAGTCAACTTCACTGACTACATTAGCACAATATCACGCTTTTCTGTTTGATTAGCAAATAACGCTGTAAATAGTTATTTAAAAGAACAACCCCACAAACACGGATTCACTGGTTTTTTGGCAAGTCAACTTCACTGACTACGTTAGCACAATATCACGTTTTTCTGTTTGGATGGTGAATAACGCCGCAAATAGTTATTAACTCACGCTATTAGCAAATACCTTTTTGATAGCAAACCCGAATTTAAACAACCAAACACGGATTAACTGTTTTTTTGGCAATTCAACTACACTGAAGAATTTAGCGCTATATGGCGCTTGTCTATTTGTATGGCGAATAACGCCGCAACTATTTCTTTCACATTTACAAGCTGCCAATCACGGATTATATATGTTTTTCCCCAAACACACCCCAAATATATATATATATATATATATATATTTTTTTTTAATTATTTTTTTTTTTATTTTATTTTTTTTTCTAATGTACCCCAAACAAGGCTCTGACCCTCTTACTGCACTGCAAAAAGTGAGAGTAGTGGTGCTTCTTTGAATACAGCACCCCAAAACAGCCTTTAGAACAGAGTGCAGTGCTGTATAACAGGCTAACCCCTATGCCCATTCACTGCTGCACAGTGTACTAGAATAGCGATTTCACTGCCTGATTTTCTGTCTAGAAATAGTCCCTCTCCTATCCCTGCAATTCAGATTATCTATCCCTGATCTCCTCATTTCTTTTCTTTAGTTTTTCTTTCACTTTCCCTATCTCTCCTGACGTCTGTCTCTGGTCTAACATCAATAGCAAATGGCGCTTTCCAGCGCTGCAGAGCTATTTATAGGGCTGGGACATCGCAGGACCTAGCTGGCCGCTAATTGGGTACATGTCTGCATGTGATCGCATTGTGGACATGTACTTCTTTATCCCAGAAATCCTTCCCCCATGTCATGCAATGTGCTTGCGGCCATTTTAGGAAAGAAAAAAAAAAGATTTGTTACTACGAATCGCCAGGAACTTCGCATTCGTTGCAAATCAAATTTTCCATGAAATTCGTAAGGAATTCCACTTCGTCAGCTTCAATTTGCTCATCTCTAAATATATACATCAGAGTTTCATGTTTTTCTTTTTTTTTTTTACTGTGTGGAAGAGTGGAGTGCATGCATCAAGACAAGATATACTCCACTGTATACATTTATTAACATAAGAGGGCATGGGTGATAGAGTAATTGGAGTCTGTTAAAGGTATAGGTCTGAGGTTTCTATTGGCAAATAGTCCCAACTGAAACCTCAGGCACACAGTTCAGAACTCAATGTGAAAAGGGAAGAACACTGATTTGTATCTTCAAGCTCAGACTGGCCCACTGTGGGCCCCTAATTATCCAACCCCTGCACAGGTGACACATGACACAACATACTGACTGCACTACATACAGGCAGTGTACAGCATCTTAGTCAGCCTTTGCATCCATTAAAAATGGTTAGCTAGCCAGATTATTACTATAATCTGTGCAACAGAAAGGCTAGGTGCAGTCTTGGGCACACATAGCGACAAGGGTCGTAGTCTAAAGCAAGAGGCAGTCTGCATGATACTGACAGGGTCTCCAGGACAGAACAGCCTGAGACACAGGTTAGACAGTGGGCTACTACTGAAAAAAAGATATATTCGATGCAGTTTTAAGGATTTGCATTTAGCTATACAGTGGGCCCCCACAATGAACTTTACTGGTGGGCCTTAGGCGTGCCCGTCCAACACTGTGTAGCTTGCACACATTTGTGATGCACGGTCATTAATCTGTCATGTACCGATATATTATTTAGCTTTCCTGCATGAAACAAGCCTCAGTGAGTAATGAAGAACATTACTTCTCATTGTTTTACAAAGAATTTTTACTTAGGAAGAAATTATTTGTATGCCCATCGGAAATGTCTATGTTGCCTGTCGATTTTGCATTTTACTTCTAGAATCACTTTTGCCCCAAGTGTTTCCTCCAGACTTGCATCTTAATTGTTGTTATTTGGCAGCATGAAATATTGATGACATTGGTCAAAAAGATTGACAGCTGCATGAATTGTTATTAACCAGCCTGTTGGTTGTAGCTTAAAGTTCAATAAATACCAAGATAAAGCATAAGCCCCAGGGAATCTGTGTCTTTTCTAAGCAACTAGAATTAACTATTCAATGACATTATAAGCCATTGAAGTTTTCTCTTTAAAAGTTGGATGACTGATCTGGAACAAACATATTTATCTTCTGATTCTTTTTCTTGTAATAAAAAGAGGTAATAAAAGCAAAACAAAGTAATACAACATGAGAAACGCAATACATCAAGCTCAAAGAGTTGTTTCAAAGGAAACTTTCTCCAGTCTATAAAGAATTGCCTGAACAGTAATAATCTAATACATTGCAATAGGTAGAATGCTCTGTTTAGTGATATATGGTAGCATATCCTTAGCATATCATAGCCCCCTACTTAAAGAAACCCTTCCATTAACCATCACATTTGTTATTTGCATATTAACAACCTCCTCATGAAATTGCTATATATTTTTTCTGGATATAATTTTTTAATTTTCTCCATGTTTATGGATTCACTTCCAGAGTCTTTAATTTCCTCTATACCTGGACATTTCACTCAGCAGAGAGGCTCACATAACACTCTTTGTCAGACCATCAGTGAGGGGTGGTGACTCAATTAGAGCACATCACCTCCCCTATGTTATCGCAGTAGTGTGGCTGGTTAGGGCTTCCCATATTATAGTAATCGATGCAATGCTCATCTGTTTGCATGATTATCTATGTCTATGAAGAGAAAAACAGAGCTGTCATTTTGTCAGTCATTCCAATCATCTGCCTACTATTCTAGCAAGGATTACCTTGCAGGTAAACCCTTCCCTACGCAGTGATACACTGAGATTACTCTATTCTCCCATTGAGAATGTTTAGCTCTAAGAAACTGCTGCTACAGAAGGAGAGAATTTTGTATTAATTTTTCAATGTAATAGCACTGATGAAATAAAAAAAGTGCAGATTTTAAAGGCTTCCATTATGCATTCCGTCACAATACAAGTCTAAGGGCAGCATAACGGATCTGTCCTGGTTTCCATTATATAGGACTGGACTCCTGCATAATGGAAACCAGGACAAATCCATTATGCTGCCCATAGACTTGTATTATAAAGGATTAAAACAGAATTTTGAGCCAAAATCTAGGCCCAATCACATTAGTAAATATGGGCTATTGGTATAAAAAGTACACTTTATTGATGGGTATGTTCCTTTAAGAGATAAAAATAATCATGTTTGCCCCTTCACATTCTACACATTGTATGTAGACTTGTGACTGGCAAGGAGGGTGGCAAACTTAAAAGGTACCCAGATTTTTTTTTGAACAAGGAGGCAAGTTGTGTTACTTGGCGCCAAAGTCTTTTCACTAATTATAATACATAAAAAGTGCTATTTAGAAGGGTTGTCCAATTTTGTAAACTCCCATATTTATAAAGGTCCTGTGTCCTGGCTGCTGATGGATTGCAGACAGTGGGTCTAGAGCTTGGCATTCCCAAGACTACTGGAAATGTAATACTGAGATACTCCAACTGTGAATTATCTTATAATGGTATTACAGTATAATAATACTGTTACGTGAACATATTGGATGCAATAAACAGCTATCGGTGAATGTCTTCTGACAATACTATCCTACTATAGGTACAAACCTTGACCTGTGATCAGGTTTTCATGTACTTCTATAATTTAACGAAAGAAAGATGTAGCACAGCATAGTGATGAACATATAAGAAACCCTGAGCCGCAAGCTAATATAATATTACAAGACTGAAATATTTTAATATTATGACTGACACGAGTGCAGTGCCTGTAGCTATGACTTCTTATCAGCCGTGATGTCCTCGGAACAAACATATGGCGAATGCTATCTTCATTTCAATTCCATTTCATCAAAACAGATGTTTTTCAGCATCGACCACATACTTTTATATATAGTCTCAATATTAAACAGATTTATCTGTACCACTGAAATGCAGAAAGGGATCTTAAGGGCAATACATACATATCTCATTGATCCTAAAAATAATTTATAATATTTCCACAATTGTACGTTTCATTAGTGTATTACATTTATAGCTGCAGAATCTAATGTTTTTGGTATGTGGGTTTTAATGCATTTATCATAGAAGGTGCAGATATCAATGTAGTTTACACATAAAAAATTTCCAGAGACAATGAAATCCTAAAACCAATAAAATAGACTATAATTAATAGTTAAAGGGGTTATGCCACAAAAATATTCTATATTTTTCATACCAGCACTTGGATCTGAATAGTTTTACAATTGCATGTAATTAAAAAATTAGTATAGCCACTAAGCTGTTCAATAAAAAATATCTGTATAGCGCCACCTGCTGTTTGTTCTGTTCCTTATTTCTCTGTCCACCTCACTGAGGTGGTCACATGCACTTAGTTTAAATCTTCAAATGTCACCAGCCATATCTTCTGTTAGAAAATGTGAAAGTTACAGGGAAAGAGCTTCAGCAGAAAGGACATGCTCCCTGAGCTACAACAGAAAGGAAATGCCCACTAAGCTACCAGCCTGAAATAAATCTAGCAGAGCAATTGGAGCAATGAATTGGGGAGCTCTGGATCCACGTGAGGTACAGGGCTGGTTCTAGCTTTGTTAGAAAGTGATTGTCATGTGCTATGTGATGTCTATTTTTCACTTTTTACATTTGTCATGGCATAACCCCTTTAATACAAATATTTTATGGAAGAAAATATCCAAATATAACTCTTTAGGGTTTTTAAAAGGTTTGTATAGAGAGCTCTGATCTGCTGTGTCTGTGTTTTGCTCCTGTGTGTCCATCACATGACCAGGTCAGATTTTTATCCACAAAAAGAAAGCGGTAAAGGCTTTTGTTAAATGAAAGCAAGCAGAGATCTAGGAAACCTTGAAGAATTGATTAAAAAGCATAATGAAAAATGTATAACTTTTTACTACACATACAAGAACACTTTATTGAAGCAAGAACATCCTTTTAAGAATATGATTTGGAGAAAAAAAAATTAAGAAACATTCATAAAGCCCGATGCATCTAATACCCAAGTACATGGTATCTGCAAAAGTTTTATACGGCAAAAATATCTTTGAAAACCTAAAAAAAGTGGAAAGTCACTTGTTATTTTATTTTTCCATTGAGAATCATAGTTGTGTTTTGGCCATGATAGTCCCATAATGTTCCTATAATTAGGAGCATTGGTGTAACTAGAAATGACTGGGCCCCACAGCAAATTTTTGAATGCCCCTCCCTCGAAACTTCTTTGCAACCCCCACTCCAGTGGCTAGTTAAGATGGCTCTCACAGCCGCTCCGTCCATTTCCTACAGTGTCACTGTATATAATATCATTGTATAATACTGTTGAGAGGCCCCTGACAATAATATTTTTTAGTCCTCATCCTAGCCCATTCTGAGTTTGGGACCCAAAGCAACTGCTTACCCTGCTTTACCCAATAGCTTTGTCTGTGGAACTTACAAATATTTTAATGAAAACTTTGGCTGCAATTTAGTTCACATCAGTGAGAATTGCAGATATATGTCTTCTGTAGGTGGTGGTTACAAGAAACTAGAATTTTATTAGTGAAATTGTTAGGGGGAAATTATCACAGGGTAATGTATGAAGTCAGTTTTGCATTGTTGTACTTTTTGCCAAACTTCTCAAATGTCACAAATTATTTTGGCACATCCAGACCTCCAAACACTCCACTTCAGAAATGATGCTCCACGTTTTTACACCACACTGGAGTGACTTTGCAATTCAGTGAAAAATCTGGAGTGAATCAAATTAACATAGCTAACCATATGAACCTATTAAACCACTTTATTAGAGTGGGATGCCAGTATTCTGGAGTGCAGGTCTTGCCAAATCCAAACCCCCTCCAATCCCCCCCACACACACACATACCAACTTTGACTGTGTAAAGTTAAGCACAGAATGATAAGCTTTGAGACAAAAAACAGAGTTTGGTCAGCTCAACGTGCTGGTATATACGTAGTAACGTACCCAAGCAAAAATCCCACTCAGTGTCCAAGAACCGCTATCTTGGCAAAAGTTGCAACTTGTTCAATAAAGGGGTATATTCCGGCACTCAGGGGAAAACTTTGCTCCTCCAAGTACTGGAATTTATTCATTTTTTGAACAATGATGAGCTTTGAAATATAAAGATAGTGTCATGAAATACATCAGAACAGAAATTTGATTTGAAGCTATTTAGATAAAAAGAAAAATTACAAAGAAAACTTGGAGCTTATGATATCCTACTTCTCTTAGATAGGCTAGCGGTACATTCATTTTCCCTACTCCTCTGGATGGACTAACAGTATATTAGCCTTCAGTCCTGTGCAAATGTTGATGCAATATAGCTAGTTACTGACTCTTTTTTCTAAACCACATGTATAGGAGACATTTTAAAGAAACTGAGCGGAAAAGAAAAATCTCAAACAGAGCTGTAAATGTGATGTAAAAAAAAATCCCACAAATATAACATTTTCTCACAACTGGGAAAATCCATCATAACTATTACTATCCAATGTATTACTTTACGTGAAACACAAATAATATATTGTATCAAAGATCACTGTTGAGAAAAGCGTCGACCAATTGCTGCAATAGTTTCTTCTCATAGTTTATATTGTTGGAAGTAGTGATCTATCACAAAGTCCCATACCGCTAAACACAGCTAACAAGCACATCATCACTCCAGTCGATTGTCATTATGCCATCAGATAGCTGGTGAATCATTTTCATTTTGTTCCTACAGGAAAAATACAATGTTCTCCGGATTCGGACACTCCCTCAAATCAACATAAAAACAGCAGGTACGAACATTTTTTACAGATCCACCAAGAGAAAATAACTCAGGCCAGATCAATTCAGAGAAAAGTCTGTCATCGTTCTGGCCCTGTTCAACACATAACTAATACTAAGGAGGATATTAGCAGCTGTTTGATAGGACCAGAGTACTAAAGGGAGTATATCGGCAGGTTTGACCACACTAAACTGCTCACAGAACTAGGTAGGGGCCAGCCAGACATGACAAACATGCTAGAAATAGATACAATGAACAACTTACCTGATTAAAGTATAAAAAAATAATATCGAGCACCTGCACCATCTGGTGTCTGCAGATAAAATGGATTAAAATATATAACAATGGTGGAATGTTCAGACATATATTTAAAAAATATGGATTTTAATTGGTCAAATAAAAACTGTAAAAACAATACAGAGTCACAAAAAATAACCTTAATCCTTTTGCTACTGGGGAGATGGGTAAACAGAGCGCCCACTGCACGCCCTGCAGGTCTCCACTGTTTCAAACAGCAGAGACTAATGACTGTGACCGACAATAATGCAGATTGAGCTACTTACCAGCATCCTCTGTGGCCAATGAGGATGTTAGTAATTGAATTCAATACACTGGGTATCATGAAGAGACCCATGGTATTGAAGCTACAATTCTTATTCGGGCAAGCAGGTGGCAGGCCAACATAAGAAATGAGCAATTCTAGTACCAATATGGATATATAAGAAACATAATAGTACAGAATTTAAAAACAATCTATAAAACTTTAAAAGTTTAAAAAAGTAAAAGAAATCAATAAAAAATATAAAAATTTAAATCGCCCTTTCTGTAGAATAAAAAATATAAACAATATGACATCACCACATCCAAAAAATCCATACTATTAAAATCTAAAAATATTTTTCAAATACAGCGAATGGTGAAAGAGAAAAAAGGGTCAAAATTGCCAATTTGCCATTTTTTCATTGCTTCTCTTTCACAAAAAATGTAATAAAATGTGATCAAAAAGTCAGACACACTCCAAAATGGTATTAATAAAAACGACAGATTGCTCCGCTAAAAATGAGCCATCACACAGCTCAGTAGACATAACTGTAAAAAGTTATGGGGATCAGAATATGGTGATATGAAGTTTTAATTTATTTTGACACTATCTAACATACATGTATGTGTGTTCGTATGTATGTATGTATGTATGTATTTGTTAGTGATGAGCGAGCATGCTCAGCCGAATACGATATTCGGTCGAGCATGGCGGTGCTCGGGACCATGCGGTGTTTGGCCGAACACCATGTGTGCTCCAGTGCCATGCTCGAGTCCCTTCCCTGCACACTAATTAGCCAATTAGCGTGCGGGGAGGTACTGGCATTCACTGTAATGCCATAGCCATGTTGGGCATTGAGCATCACCTAGTGTTCGAGCACGACGAGCACCCGAGCACTTTGGTGCTCGATCAACACTAGTATTTGTGTATGTCCGCTAAAGAATCCACACCATCGTAGCTACAATCACGAAAATTTGGCAGACAGGTACAACAGGTGCCTGGGAAGGTTTTAGACCAGGTCTCAGCTCTCCAGGACGTACTGTTCCTGAGATATTCCCAAAAAATGCATTAGTCAATAGAAAACTCGTCACAAGACCCGTATCAGCCAATAGAAGCTCGCAGGCAATTAATCTTCACACACACACACACTCACACACACAGACACACACAGTTTCACACCAGGTTTCCATAACAACCCAGTCATTTTTCTTTGCTGCTGTAGGTCTGCTTTGAAGGGGTAGTGCACTGTGGATGATACTGTTAAAGGGGTATTCCGGTTACCATAAATATGACATGTTTTAGACTAATTAATCATCATTCATTACCTAATATAATGTAAACTTCACATATTTACTGTTCAGTAGTAATAAAATGTTTTCTTCCACTGCTACCCACTGTGTTTCCTCATAAATTACCATCACATTGACCTGTTATTCAGGCCACCCTCAAAAGAAGGACTTATAAGCCCTGCCTCCATGCCCCTCAAAGCCATGCCCTGACCCAGTCAGACCACGCCCCCTTCCACTGTCAGCTGCATTGGTGGGTGGGAGGGTGACTTTTTCCTGCAGCTCATGCTCAGACTGCACAGTGCTGCTGTGTGAGAGTGAGCTGTTCAAAAGGACATTCCTGTGTCCATCCAGGCCCTGTACCGGACTGAGGACAGGGAGTCTGAAAGCCGGACAGTCCGGCCTAAAACCAGACCTTTAGCCACCCTAGGGGCAGGCTGATGTGGAGGTCACTGCTAAAGGAGCGGGGACTGTGGAGTTCACTGTTAAAGGTGGAGGGGACTGTGGAGGTCACTATTAAAGGGACAGCGAGTACTGTGAGGTCACTGTTAAAGGGGCAGTCGCTGTGGAGGTCTCTGTCATGAGGACCAGTAATGGTGGAGGTCAGTTAAGGGGACTGTAACCTATGGTCAGTGTTAAGGGATGGGTGCTGTAGAGGTCACTGTTAAGGGGGCGGACCCGGGTGGAGGTCACTGTCAAGGGGGTAATGTGCTGTAAAACTTACTGTTAAAGTGGCAGGCTGCTGTGAAGGTCAGAGTTAAGGCAGGGTGCTGTAGAGGTTACTGTTGATATATTTTAACGACACACATACAAACATTAAATGAAATAGATGAAATATACCCGGGTGAAGCCGGGTTCTGCTAGTTTAGACATAAAAAACGTAAACATATATGGTATTGTTATAATCATACTGACCCAGAGAATGAAGGGCATGGGTCAGTTTTGCCGCAAAGGGAACTCCATAGGGACAAAACCCGTAAAACAGTGGAGGAATCGCATATTTTTTTCCAATTCCACCCTATCTGGAATTTTTTCCCACTACATTGTATGCCATATTAAATGGTGGCAATAGAAAGTACAACTTGTCCCGCAAAAAATAAGCCCTCATACGGCTATGTGAATGGAAAAATAAAAAAGTTATGGGTCAAGGAAGATAGGGAAGAAAAATGAAAACAAAAATTAAAAAAACCCTCTGGTATCCTAAGGGTTAAAATAATGAATCTCAGATATAAATTACAATAAAGTGTCTATTGTAGTAAACCAAATCCAATCCATGCATTTGCTGTGAGCCCTGCAGTTATTTTTAATGTGGATCCACAGCATAGTGGCAAGGATAAATGTAATAAAAAGTAATAGTAAAACATAGATGAAGTCTATGTCATGTGCTCCAACGTAGTTATACCCTGGGCATTGTTTAAAGAATAGATGCAACTATTACGTTGCTAGATGCTGCAGATCATACGGAGTGGTTTTAGGGTGATGGATAATGTTTTACGTTTTTAAAACTGCAATTGTATGATGTGGTATGTGGGTTTTAGGCGGCTGTGAGACCACCACTCACCGCTCCAAACGTTGTAAGTTGTCGCAATAAGGATGCAGTCTTGTAGTAATCAGTGCCAGGTAGGTCAGCTGTGTGACCGCCGCTTCTCACTCCAACAGTGCTGTGTACGGCCTTGTTTGCAGCGAAGGAGTAATCACACCCACAATGAGAGGCTCTATGCGTTTCGGGGCTCCTGGCCCCTGCTTCAGTAGCCACAAGTCAAGATAAACAGGCACAAGTGTTTTTGCTTCTTTTATAGGTAAAATATTTTGCATAATTTCTGGATTGGAAAAACATAATAGTAAAGTAAAAAATTGACCACATCTATATTATTTAAATTAAATAGTAAAATAATAATCATAATAATCATAATAATTATAGATGAGCAAATCTATTCGCCGCTTCGTAGATTCGATATGAATCTTGGAAAATTTCCACTGCGCTCCGCTAGATTCGAAAATGTTCTTAAAGCTTTCTATGCATTTGTCGGATAAATTGTACGCTAATGCTACGTATAACTTACTTTATATGCTGATGCGTACAAATTCAGTTAATTAGCGAATTTTTACTGTTGGTTCGTTATTCGTGCGGCAAAAAGCCTGGGAAGAAAGCGGTCACCTGACCTAGTGGGAAGGGCTTGCTCTGATTGGCTAACAGGCTCGGTAAGCCAGTGACGCATCAGTTGTGCTGCGACTGCTGAGACAAGCAGAAGCACTATCTGTGAAGTTCTGAGAGACAGTGAACTCTTGTGTTAAAATTGAGGTGTAATTGTTCTGGGAATCCATATTACACATATCAGGGATACTGCAGGGAGAGTTCAGGGCAAGTGCAGGGCCAGTGCAGGGCTAGTAATTAATCAGGCAGGGAGAGAGACAAGGAGAGAGATAGGGAGAGAGACAGGGTGAGAGACAAAGACCAGCTGCAGGGCCACAGTCAAGTAAAAATGTCTGGCATGGAAAATCAAAAGGGTTCCAGCCAGACCTTGCGCTCCAAAAAAAAGGAGAAGGTGGCACATGGCAGCAGTGTCAAAGGATCTGTAGCCGGAGCTTCTACTTGTACAATTCGTAATAGTTGGCCACTGTTCAATCAGGCTAACCCACCAAGGCGCAAAATTGTAGTGGAGGAGAAACTGGATGAGGTAGTGGAGTGGATGGCACGCTCATCTCAGTCACAGCCGGATGATCTGCTGTCATCTGCTGATACAGTGTCATGTAGCCAGGGGTCAGACTCAGAGCGTTCCTCCTGCTCCACCCTTCCGCTCCAGCAAAGCCTAGCATCGGGCGTGCCTGCGTATTACGCAATCGCTAGACAATAGTAAGCTGAGGATTTGTATGCAATTTGTATGCGTACATGTTCACAGAAGTTAAGTACCTTTAACAACTGTAAATTCGTTATTAATGTGTGAATGTTCGCAAAACACCACATAACGTATGATTTGTACGCAGCTTCGCCAAATAGATTCGTATGAGGTACGAATCTTTTGAAAAGTTTGACGAACATTCGGCGAAGCGAATTTTTGATGATTTGCTCATCTCTAATAATAATAATAATAATAATAATAATAATAATATAAAATAAATACAATTTAGATTTCATTTAATTTTCATCAAATTTAAATTTCCCATTCTAAATAAATGGTGTTCATTGACTAGCGTCAAAATTTATTTTGCAGGAGATATCCAGTTGGGCCAAAAAAAGATATAATAATTGTGGTAATGGGAGCATGTGGCTACCTGGTTACAGCCCTGTGTTGTTTTGTCTTGAAGTTATGTTCTTCTGTTGGTAACCTACAATTTGTTTGTCATCTGTGATCATGAAGACACATACCGTAGGTCTGCATACATTGGAGCATGTTCTGAAATTATTTTTTTAAAGACTTCTTGTCCTAAATTTCACAAAGCAGCAACATTTATAGACTCTGTCCTAAGAACAACTCTGTGTTCATGTTTATTAATTACTAATATTTTTCTTAATTTGATGCATTATGCATTGCATTCTTAGGTGAAATAATTTGTCTACAGTACATTACCAACTCCATTAAAAAACAATAATTGCACAATTTAATTTTGACAATTTCCTCCTAGAAAGATTGTTCATGGCTGATGAATATTAAACCATTTTATTTTGGACATCATGAAGTAGCCTGTCAAGAAATAATGCCAATTTAAGTCCTAACTATTTGTATGAGCATTGCAAGGATAGACGTGATGGTAAATTAATCTTTAAGCAACACAAATCTTCTTAAAATAGGTTTTCAATATGCTTTGGTAATGAACTATTGCTATCTCCACTAAACAGACTTATTTGAATTACTATGTCCAGAGATGGTTAAAACATTTCTTCAAATTCCACTTCTAGAGACTGAGTTTTCCCTTGTAATAGAAAACAAGTCATCCTATTTTTTAGCCTCTTTTTAGTCGCAAAATCATAAATCAGTCCTGACTGTTACATGCTTTCCATTCGACCTTCCTCCTTATAATCATAATGACAAGCTTCAAGGAATCAATCAATTTTCATAAAGCCATTAGTCTCCACATTAATCTTAAAATATTAATACTACAAATTAAAGCATAGATTTCAGAACTATTTACTTCTGTTTCAAAAATAATTCCTGTTCATTAAAAAAATCCAAACTACTGAAGCTACAAATGTGTAGTAGTGATAAAAAAAATAATCTCTGTAAAATACCACAACGTTAGATTGTTAAGATTACGGATGGACACTCAGTTCAATATAATTACATGTTCAGCTCATCTGCTCCACTGTCACTCAAAAGAGTGGAACATCTGAATTAACAACGCAAATCATAACTTATTCCTCACATTAAATTTCTATCTTCAGAACCCACTGTAATGCAGTCTTTGTCCTACTTGCTTTCCCATAGCATCCTGACTATTTATATACATAGAATTAATGTTGCTTCCCTATGTTATGTTTTTATTTATTTATTTTTTTCATTTTTGTTTGGTTAAAATGTTTTAAATATGTTAATGTTAAATTTGTTAAGTTTTAAAGTTGTTAACGTGTTGAAAAATACCAAAATTTTTCACCCCATAAGACACATTTTTCCACCAAAAGTGGGGGAAAAATGCCCCTGTGTCTTAAGGGGCGAATGCTAATGATCACTTCTATTATGAAAGCGCTCATTAGCACCGGAGGACCAGGAAGCGGTTAAGACTCTGTACTCACCGCTTCCTGGTCCTCCGCTTGGCTGTTGGCTGTGCATGGCTGTGCACTGCGTGAGGGCAATCTGTGACCTTACACCCTGCACGCCAGTTCACAGCACAGCCGACGGAGGAGGAGGGAGAAGAGTGCGGGTGGTGAGGAGTGGCGGCGTCCAGGAGCAGGAGAGGTAAGTGATTTATTCATTTTATAAAACAGGAGGCAAA
>ONZH01000682.1:0-37167 GCA_900303285.1 Rhinella marina | reverse complement strand
TTTGACTCGAATAACAAGCACCCCAGCATTTTTGTGCTCGTTCATCTCTAGTTACGATTACGAGTTACCATTATCGTGCTGCATGCCATGTTCACACTTCAGTTATTTGGTCAGTTATTTCCATCAGTTATTGTGAGCCAATTTGGCACCAAAACCAGGAGCGGGGATCTTTCCGTTATACCCTCTCTCTGAGTAAGCTACACTACTGGTTTTGGCTCATAATAACTGATGGAAATAACTGACCAAATAACTGAAGTGTGAACTCGGCCTTAACTGTTAACGCATTGTATTTCATCATGATACCCGTACTTTCACTGAACAGATTGTGCTGCAATAATAACATTTATATCCCAGTTAACTGTTAACGCATTGTATTGCATCAAGATACAGTACCTGCAGTTTCACTGAACACTTTGGCGGTCAATTATCAAATGAAAATACGCCGAAATTAGGCATATTTCTGGCGCAGATTGCGCCTCCTTCCAGTTCACACCAGGTCTAAAATAGTGGGCTTGGCGTAGGTGGGGAAGGGGACAGTCTGGCAGGCCCGTCTCATTTATCATTTTCTGTCTTACACCTCTTACATTTAGAAGTGGCGGAGGATCCCCCGAAGTCATAACTATGGCGGATCCACCTCCAGGTATAGGGGTTACTAAGACTGGCGTCTAAAACGCCAGTCTTAATAAATGTGCCTCATTGTGTTACAGTAATATTTATATACCAGTTAACTATTAACGCATTGTATTGCATCAAGATACTGTGCATTATTAGTGAATGCGTTGTGCAACAATAACAGCATTTATATACCAGGTAACCGTTAACGCGTTGTATTGCATTAGCTGCAATACCGTCAGTTTTAGTGAATGTGTTGTGCTGCAATAACAGCATTTCATCTTTAACTCCTTCCTGTGCAGGGCTCCATAGGAAGCTAGTAAATTTCTCATAATGCTAATGCATTGGAGTCTATGAGTATAGCAATCTAATGATTGCTTTATATAGTTCCAATTGAGAACTATAAAAAAGTGTTTAAAAAATAAAGTTTCTAAAAATTAAAATATTCAAAACACCCCCCTTTCCCCAAAATAATAATATAAAAAAATATACATCGCCACATGCAACAACACCCATACTATAAAATATTAAAATAATATAAAATTATTTTACCCATACGGCAAATGGCAAATAGAAAAAACTGTCAAGGTGTCACGGGAAGCCGGCGGCACGCTCCTCGCTTGCAGCGCCGCCGGACTTCCACTACCACGGAGCGAGGACGCGACTGGCGTCCTCGTCTCCATGGTAACAAGAGGCGGGGAGCGTCGGGCGCGCTTCCGGATGCTGCGTGCCCGGCGTCCCCGCCCCCTAGACACGAGCAGTAGGCGGTACTGAGCGCTGGCCCGGCAAGCCAGCGCTCAGAGTTTATATTATATTGTTGCCTTTATGTACTGGGTCATGTGGCGCTGGCCACGCCACATGATCACATTAGAAGCATATTTGAGCGCTGGTCACGTTTGGCCAGCGCTCATTATGCAAATGAGGTCATGTGACGCTGGCCCCGTCACATGACCCATTGGAGGGCTTTTTAAAGCTGTCTGCTGCCCTCTCAAATCGCCTGTGATTAGTTACTCCTTTGATCAGTGCTTGTGCGACTTTTGCTGGATTTACTGCCTGGACTTTGGATTTGGATTTGGACTTTTGACCTCTCTCTCTCGCTTTTCCCCTGGTATTGACGTGACCTCTTGTGTTTGACCCGGCTTGCTGACTTCGCTTACATTGTGTTTGTTCCGTCTGTGTTTGTCCGTCCCTGTGTTCCCTTTCCCTTCCTGCGCACTTATCCAGCGTAGGGACCGCCTTCGTGGTTGTCCGCGGCTGCCTAGGGCCGACTGAGGCAAGTAGGCAGGGAAAGAAGGAGGGGTTCAGTGCAGGGCTCACCACCCTTGTCTCCCCTTGTGACACAAGGGCTCCTCATCGCCACCCCCCCGGGGCTGCTGGAAGATGCTATTATCAAAAGTGAAGACATTATCAACTTGTTACAAAGGTCATTCTCTCAGGCAGAAATAAGCCTGTTGAGTAGGGGCCTTCCTTTTGTGCTGACCCGTAAATTTAATCTTTTTGATTGGACTAAGAATTTGCTTCTGTTTGTCAGAAAATTGAAATAGAGAAAGTATTTTTTGTCACATGAATCAGAATGTATATAACTGGGCATTGAACAGAAGATCTGTCAGAAGTAAGGAATCTGGCAGAATTATTAGAGGGGGATAGATGTAGAGGCAGTGAACCCTTTACCGATCTGAGGGCACCATCCACCAGTGAGTGACACTACCCCAGTAGACACCTTCCTTAAGATGGTCACAGATCAACTCACTGTGTTGGAAAATTGCAAATGGGGCAATTCCAACCTAACGGCCATGGAGCTGGAGGGTCTAATTAGTTTGGAGTCCAACACATCCATCATCATTAAACCGGTGTACAAGGGAGGGAATATTTTCATCGTGGACAGCAAAAAATATGCGAGCATGTGCCATAGATTGTGGACAATAAGAGCTGTTATGAAACCCTACGGTCGGATCCCACAATGTAATATTCCTCTGAACTAAGACATCTGTTAGAGCATGCCCTACAGCTGGATCTCATTAGTAAATCGAAGCTCTATTATGTCCTCCAAAATTTACCAAAACTAGCTTGCTTTTACTGTTTACCTATGATCCACAAGGGATTGTCACCCTTAAAAGGGTGCCCCATTGTATCGGGCACAGGCAGTCTTGCCCACAATCTGGGTACTTATGTGGACATCATCCTAGGACCTTTTGTGCCATCCCCAGGGACTCAATGAATGTCATTAGCAAGTTGCATGGAATCTATGTATATAGCAATACCATCCTAGTCTAGATATGGAGGCTTTAGACTGGAGTATCTTTTGTAGACAACAGTGTGAGGTCTAAGGATAAGACAAATTTATCAAACATGAGACATTTGATAAATGTGGCATAAAGTACACCAACGCAGACTCAAGCAAAACTGACTTCAAATTTCCCCCTCATGATAAATTCCCCCCAATGTCTTCACTTTTTATAATCACATCGTCCACCAGCTCAGGGGGGTGGCGGGGGGCCCTTGTGCCTCCACGTTTGCCAACCTCTACCTAGTCTGGTGGGAGAAGGAAGTGTGTTTGCAGACGATTTCAATCCCTAGCCAACCCAATTGGGCTCTGGTATATCGATGATATATTTTGTGGCAGGGCGACAGAACAATTCGCCAGCTTTATAGCGGCCCTGTCAGGATTCGGGGGCGCTGCGGCCCTCCAGCGGATGTTGGGCGGGTGCGGGCATTCCAGTGTCCTGACGCTATGCGGCGCTCATCCCGAGTGCAAGCCAGAAAATCCTCTTGTAACACTTAGGTTCCTATAGGGTTAAAGGTTTGGCTAGTTTTGCTAGTTTTACTGGCAGGCGTCCCTGCCAGTAATTTTGGTCCATTCAAGGGTGTGGCTGGGATCCCTGCTCCTATCACGCCTTGGGGCTGGGACTCTAGCCACTATTTAATTTCACACTCGCCATTCATCTGTGCCTGCTATAGAGCCTTGTGCCTAAGCTAGCTACTCTGTGTTTATCCGGTATTCTAGTGACTCTGTACCTTTTTCCCTGGTTTCTGTTACTGTTACCTACCTCTTGTGTTATCCTCTGTTTATGCCTTGCTTGGTTCCTTTACCTTTTACCCCTTCAGTTCCTGACCTGTTTAGGGTTGTTCCTGCTGGTGTTTTGTTTTGGTTGTTTGTCTCGTGTTCCACTTTCTTCAGTGTAATTGCAGTCTTCGGTTGGGGCCGGCCTGTTAAGGCAGGGACAATGGTTTGGGAGGAGTGTCAGGGCCTCACTTTGTCTGTGTCATTTGTGTCCCCCTGACCTACTCCTCACAGGCCCTTAATATTAACAACTTGGGCTTTTTCTTCACCTCATAAAATCAGGAAAGTCGGATCACCTTTCTTGACTTATCCATTGCCAAGAAACAGGATGGGAGAATCACTACCAACTTGGTGGGATAGTTGCCATCCAAGTGCACTTAGGGGGAATTCCCTAAGGGCAATACCTGAGGGCACGCCGGAACTGTACACTAATGTTGGATTTTCAGGTGGCGGGGTGCAGCCTCAGAGTGTGGGTTGAACGACAACGATACCCATGGCATGTCCTCATTCGTTGGTCAGTGACTGTAATGGATTGTTGGTCCCTAAAATTACGTACAAAATTAAAAAACAATTGTGTATTATAGCTACATACGACACTGCCAACAGAGAGATCAGGGACATCCTGAACAGATATTGGGGATCTTAAAATCTGACCCTGACATCGGTATGCTGGTGGGCGAACGCCCAGCCATTACGTATTGCAGTGGTCACAATCCTAGAGACAGGCTTGTGCACAATGTGTTCCAGATACCTTTGAAACAAACATGGCTGACCAATAGCCTTACTGGCAATTACAGATGTGGTAACAGTTCCTCTTGCAATTTCATTGGCATAGGCAGGACTTTCACAAGTCCACAGTCGGACAAAACTTTCCATATCAGATCGTTCATAAACTGCAAGACGACCGGGGTGGTCTATTTGATCATATACGAATGTGGCATGAAATATGTTGGTAAGGCAATACAAGAGTTTCGGTGTTGCATTGGTGAGCATTTGGGCAATATTTGCAACAAGGTAGACACACCGATGGCCAGACACGTCATTGAACATCATATGGGCAATTCACATACCCTGAGATTTCAGGATATTGGATGGATAAAGAAGTCACCTAGAGATTTTGATTTAAAAAAAAAAAGGAATCACAGAGGACATTTTGCCTGGGCATGGTGAAGCCAAATTAACTGAACGACCAGATCTGCATTTTAACAGATAGGCTTTTCCACTGTCCCCACAGCACTACTATATTAGTTATCATTACTTAACCTTCACCCTAATATCACCTTGTGATTTAACATGCCATACACTCCGTTTGTGACCATAATAAGTTTGAGTACTGAGGGTCCTGTCAATATCATGTATTATGTGGATATGGACGGTATTATCCCCAATGTGCAGGGTTGCTTAGTAACATTATACAGTAACCTGTAGCACCATGGTACACCACGACCCTATGTGTATATACTATGAGTAGTGGTTCACCAAGTTTCCCCTCTCCTCAGCCCCTTTTTAAATTGCTACCACTTAAACAGAACGTCATTCACATGGTATATCCAGACCAAATACCCAGGGGATCTATGCTTATGGTATCTTAAAGAAGAATTCCTCCAAAAATGTTTATTCTCTGACCTGTTAGAAAGGTACATAATGTAATTTGTACTGAATGTAATAATGTGTAGTGAATGTAATATTCTTATCAGTGACTGTATTTGTGAGTTATAACCTCCCTTCTAATTTTAGCTGTGTTATGTGACCAATTCTCTGATCTCCAACTGACACAGGACAGGGAGTCCGTTACTTCTTTATTCATTCCCATGAGAATGACATTGACATTCCTATAGGAATACATAGAGAAACTGACTTCCTGTCCACACATAAGATGCTGTGTTATTTGGAAAGTCTGATAGCTAGTCACATGACACAGCTGAGAAGCAGACAATGATAAGAAGATTACCTTCACCACATATTACATCATTTACCTTGCTAACAGGTCAAAAAATAAATTTTTTTCCCAGGAGTTCTTCTTTAACCAGTTTTATGTATAACATAGAGTGATAGGATTATAGGTTGCAGCATATGTTTCCTTTTCCCTTGTTCCTGGCCAGGTTGCTGTTAGACTCTGCACCTTTCAGAGAACTTATGGCTTGTGCCGAACCGAGATGGAGAGTCCCAAGCCATCATTCCTTTGCCAAAAATGCAGTACCAGCCCTGCACACGTATGTAGAACAGAAGGTGGGCCAGTCCTTAAGCCTGTTGGTGTCTGCCAAAGTGCACGGCAAGGGACAATACATGTCCTTTACAGCCCACTGGGTGAATGTAGTTCCTGAAAAGCCACACCAGCAACTTGATCAGGTGACGCCACTTCCTCCTCCACGTTCTCATGCCATTGATCCTGTGACAATGTCTGCCTCCTCCACCGTGTACACAGCCTCCACTGCAGGGACAATTCACAGTGCCTCTCCAGGGCATGGCGGTGTCATGCTGTTCTGCACCTTGTTTGCCTGGGCGAACGGAGTCACACAGGGGAGGAACTGCTCCATGTCTTTCATCAAGAAATCCAATCCTGGTTTTCTCCGCGACAACTCAAAATCGGAACCATGGTGACCAACAACGGAAAGAACGTGGTGTCGGCACTACGTCAAGGAGGGCTGAGCCATGCGCCCTGCATGGCACACGTGTTCAATCTGATTGTCAAGCTGTTCCTGAAGTCTTCCACCCATCTGCAAGACATCCTAAAAATGGCCAGGAAACTTTGCATACACTTCAGCCACTCGTACACCGCAAAGCACACCCTCCTTGAGCTGCAGCAGCAGAATAGCATCCCCCAACATAGGCTGATATGCAACGTTTTCACCCATTGGAATTCCACCCTCCATGTGTTGGACCGATTGTATGAACATAGTTACATAGTTGTTAAGGTTGGAAAAAGACACAAGTCCACCAAGTCCAACCTGTAATCCTGCTATATCCATTCCTGGATGGACAATGATCTTCCTTTTAAAAAGGGGTTGGGCCAAGGGAAAGGGTGAGTAGAACAAGATTTCTATACATTGTCATAAGCCTCAATTTTATGTTGAATTAAAAAGTCATCTAAACCCTTTTTGAAGCCATCTATTGTATTTGCTGTGACCAGTTCCTGCGGCAGGCTATTCCAGAGATTCACAGACCTTTCTGTAAAGAATGCTTGTCGCCTCTTATCACTGAATCTTTTTTTCTCCAGTCGTAGGGAGTGGCCTCTTGTTTTTTGAGGGGGTTTAACACAGAATAGCTTCCCTTGATATTTTTTGTATGGTCCGTTTATATATTTGTACAGGTTAATCATGTCCCCCCTTAGACGTCTTTTTTTAAGGCTAAATAAGTTCAGTTCATTTAATCTTTGCTCATAACTAAGATCTTCCAGGCCGTTTATGAGTTTAGTGGCTCTCCTCTGTAGCATTTCTAACTCCAGGGCATCCTTTTTATGCCCAGAACTGAACTGCGAATTCTAGATCAGGCTGCACCAACGCTTTGTATAGTGGCAATATTACATCCCTGTCTCGCGAGTCCATACCTCTTTTAATACAAGACAGAATTCTATTGGCCTTAGAGGCAGCTGACTGGCACTGCATGCTGTTATTTAGTCTATGATCTACTAATACACCCAGATCCTTCTCAACAAGTGACTCTCCCGGTGTTACTCCCCCTAGGACATATGCTGCATGCAGATTATTCGCCCCCAATTGCATAACTTTACATTTATCTATATTGAACCTGTAGAAGGAAGTGTGGGTGCCACCTATATGTATATGCATATATGGGTGGCCCCAAATTGAGGGTCTGTGGCCCCATGGCCACGAAGGCCTGAAGCCCTGGTGGATGTGGTTATCCACCAGGTGCTCTAACTATATGTATATATATATATATAGATATGTGTGCATGAGCCCCATTAACATGCACCTATGTCTATATATATATATTTATATAATTGCCCTTTCCATAAATGCCCCCTGTTATAGATATTGCCCCTTTATATAATGAGCCCCCCCTTTTCCATATGTCCCCCTTTATCATCCAATAGTATATAGATGCATGTACATGATCCCCAGTTATGTACATGTATCTATATACATGTAATAGCCAGGGTGCCCCCCCCATAGCCCCCAGCAGATGGACAATGGCCATCTGCTGGGATAGTTGGAGACATGGGACTGGACTAACTAGTCCAGTCCCAGGTACTTCAAAGGGACAGAAGATCGATATGATCTTCTGTCCCTTCTGTTAATTACCCTCAGCGCTGCTGGGGGCAATTAACAGGACAGGGAAACAATAGGTTTCCCTGTCTGTGCATGGCGCGTACCTCCGGCACTTGTAATTACAAGTGCCGGAGATACAAAGCGCTCCCCAGGCGGAGGATCAAAGAGATCCTCCGCCCGGGAAACAGCGCGCGCCGGCGCGGTGACGTCATAGCACCGCGCCGACGCTCGTGCACACAGCTGCCGGCGCGCTCGCTCGCCGGCAGCGCGGGAGCACGGGAGCGAGCGCGACCGGGTTTAAATAACCCGATCGCGCTGCGCTCTTCAGTTGAGCCGTGCCTCCCCATCAAGAAGACCTCCGCCTGAAGACTCAAGCCAGAAGACCCCCAGAAGACCCCTTGGAGCGACCCCCCCCCCTGGATTGGCTGAGTAACCCCTGCAACCCTGCCCTACTGCTGCCCTGCCACCAACAACCCCTGCTCCAAACCCTTGCCCTGCATTCCCTGACCCTGTGCCTTAACCCCTGCAAGTGCCTGTATTAACCCCTGGACCTGGATCCCCAATAGTCCCCCTGCCCTGCAAGCCCCTGGACCCATACCCCCTGCAAGTGCCTGTATTCCCCAATAGTCCCCCTGCCCTGCAAGCCCCTGGACCCATACCCCTACATCTGTGCTTGCTGATATTAACCCCTTGTGTTATAGCCCTGTAACCCCTGGTACCCCTGCCCTGTACCCTGCTGTACCCTTGCCCCACTGTTACAATTAACCCCTTCCCTGCCAATACCCCTTGTTCTTGTTGTACTGTGAGTTAACCCCTTTGTTCCCAGGGACAGTAATTAGATTAGGTTGGGGAGGGCTGCTATTTATGTGTGTGTGTGTTTTGTTTAGTCAGTAACGTGGTTGGAGTTAAACGGGATTGTGTAGTGTAGTTAGGATTTATTGTACTGTATTGTTAATAAATAATAAATATTGTTATTATTTATAATACAGTGTACAGTGTTTATTGTTGTATAACGTGTACTTTGAGTCCCTTCTAGGTCGTGTGAAAGGCAATAGAGTAGCACTTAGGCATAAATAGGCGGAACTAGCGGAAGCGGGTTTCTGCCTATTTATGAATATTAATTATTGGTACGCCCCAAAATATCAATAATTAATATCCCCCTTTACAGAACCTCATTTGCCAAGTGGAGGCCCAAACAGTAAGTTTGTCCAAGTCAGATTGTAACTTATTAACATCTTCCATAGACTGTACGGTATTACAAAGTTTGGTGTCATCTGCAAAAATAGAAACCGCACTATTAATCCCATCCTCTATGTCATTAATGAATAAGTTAAATAATTGTGCTCTAGCATCACATCTCGTACATGACACTTGTGCTCTAGCATCACATCTCGTACATGACACTTGTGTTCTAGCATCACATCTCGTACATGACTCTTGTGCTGTAACATCACATCTCGTACATGACTCTTGTGTTCTCGCATCACATCCCGTACATGACACTTGTGCTGTAGAATCACATCTCATACATGACACTCGTGCTCTAGCATCACATCTAGTACATGACACTTGTGCTGTAGCATCACATCTCGTACATAACACTAGTGCTGTAGCATCACATCTCGTACATGATCTCGTACAACAGAGAAAGGCCATAAACGATTTCTTGATGATACAAGCAGACAGAGGTACTCCCCTGTGTAACTTTGATCTTAGCCAGTGGCAGCTCATGATTGACACCTGCTGTTTACTCGTGCCCTTTGAGGAGGCCACTTAATTTGTCAGTTGCCAGGACTATGGGATGAACACTGTCATTCCACTGCTTCATGTCCTGGAAAAGATGCTGGTAAATATGGCTGGTCAGGGGACTGGAGACGTGGTGCCTACATCTCACGGCCACATGAGCCCTGTGGGGGCTGAACTGGAGGAGGAGGACATTGGAGCACAAGCAATGTGTAGTGAAATGGGTGGTTTTTGTACACAGGTGACAGGAGAGGAGGAGCAGGTGCAGCCAGAGAAGCAAGAGGGAGATGAGGAAGACGAGGCAGATGACCCAGGAACACTGTGGCAGTATGCAGTAGAGATGTAGGCAAGGAGTCCCTCCGAGTCACTTGCACAAATGGCCCGATGCATGCTCACTTGCTTGCGTAGTAACAGAGGAATTGTCAGCATTCAGCAGAGGTATGTCTTCTGGCTCTCCACCTTGTTGGAACCTCACTACCTGGTCCAAAATGGGGGCCTTTTTTACATTCGCTGAGAGGGAGGACAAACTGAACTACTGTAGAGACATCCTATGTAGACAATTGGCCGCTGCCTATCTGTGCCATCGTTCATCCTCTCACAGGTCTGACTGGGGGGCCCTCTGCACTCACGTTCCTCTGCCATGGCTGCTGTGGCGGAGGGGGGGAGGGAAGCAGTTCCTGCTCCATCAGCAGCAACTTGAGTCTAGAGTCGATGATGAACAGCTTTCTTCACCTGCATAGTGAAGAAACTACTCACCAGCAGAAACAGCTAGATCAGGACCTGAACCAGCAGGCGGTGGACTACTTGGACAGCACCCTGCCACCCAGCATTGAAGATCCACTGGACTACTGGGCAGTCAAACTGGATTTGAGGCCGCAAGTGGCAGAGTTTGCCTTGGAAAAGATGTCCTGCCTGGCCAGTCGTGTGGCATCAGAGTGGGAGTTTAGTGCGGCGGGGGCCATAGTTACCCCCAAGGAGAACTCGTCTCTCCACCCAATATGTGGAGAGACTGACCTTTGTCAAGATGAATCAGGCGTGGATCAGCCAGGATTTCCACCCACCAATGCCTGATGCATCAGATTAGATCATCCATGCTGCCTCACCCAAACCTTGACACAAGAGAACACTTTCTTCTGGCTATCTGCCTCAGCTACTATTCTGATGCTGCCACCCACCTAATGCCACACATCTGATGCAAAGTGCTCCTTTTTACACCCACCATCGTCAGCGGGTAATGTTGTCACCAACCTCCCTACTCTGTCAACGGGTCACTCTGTGGTCTCCTGATGCTGCTGCCACCACTTCACCACTCAGGTCTCCTGATACTGATGCTGCCACCTCCACACTAAGTCAAGAAAGGTGATCCGACTTTCCTGATTTTATGAGGTGAAGAAAAAGCCCAAGTTGTTAATATTAAGGGCCTGTGAGGAGTAGGTCAGGGGGACACAAATGACACAGACAAAGTGAGGCCCTGACACTCCTCCCAAACCACTGTCCCTGCCTTTTGGGGGAACCCGGCTCCTTAACAGGCCGACCCCAACCGAAGACTGCAATTACACTGAAGAAAGTGGAACACGAGACAAACAACCAAAACAAAACACCAGCAGGAACAACCCTAAACAGGTCAGGAACTGAAGGGGTAAAAGGTAAAGGAACCAAGCAAGGAATAAACAGAGGATAACATAAAAGGTAGGTAACAGTAACAGAAACCAGGGAAAAAGGTACAGAGTCACTGGAATACCAGATAAACACAGAGTAGCTAGCTTAGGCACAAGGCTCTATAGCAGGCACAGATAAATGGCGAGTGAGAAACTAAATAGTGGCTAGAGTCCCAGCCCCAAGGTGTGATAGGAGCATGGATCCCAGCCACACCCTTGAATGGACCAAAATTACTGGCAGGGACGCCTGCCAGTAAAACTAGCAAAACTAGCCAAACCTTTAACCCTTAAGGAACCTAAGTGTTACAAGAGGATTTTCTGGCTTGCACTCGGGATGAGCGCCGCATAGCATCAGGACACAGGAACGCCCGCACCCGCCCAACATCCGCTGGAGGGCCGCAGCGCCCCCGAATCCTGACACTCACAGTATTGTTTCACTACCACAGTAGACTTCCTATGCGTGTTACTGCAAGGCACAGTGTTCTACACCACTATACAGGCTTTCTGCAGCCAGTAAATTCTCCACAAATAAATTTGGATCGAACCAAATTTTTTCGGAAGATTCAGTGAAGCGGGCGAATCAAATTTTTGAGAAATTCGCTCATCTCTAATTAGGACAATTTCCATTGTATGCATCCTGTGGAAGGCTTCGACATCCTGTATGCCACAATTTATTTGTATGAGCCATATTATATAATTGTGCAAATAGATCATATCACTCATTAAACTTCTCTTTTTAAGAGTAAATACATTTGTTTAATCTTTTCAATAATTAAACTTGTTTGTGCCTAGATGAGTGAATTTTTGAACAATTTGATTAGCAAACTTCACCTAAAAATCAATAAGTTCGGAATTAATTTGTTAGCAATCGCTATAAATCAAGTATACCTGTATGTCACGATAGCTGAGAGAATGTATGGAGCAGGCTGCTGCAGTTAGCTGGCTCCATACACGGTTGGTGCCGGCTGTATCATACAGCAGACATCTGTCCGCAGTGACAGGGAATGGCGATCCCGCCGAACCCCGTCATTTAATCCTCAGATACTGCGAGCAACACCGATCGCGGCATTTGTGAGGTAAGGCAGAGGCTCCGATTGGAGCCCCCACAGTGAAGTCTCAGGGCTCCGATTGGTTACCATGGCAGTCTGGATGCTTTTGAAGCTTCCCATGGCTGCCATAGTAACCTCTCTGCTGCGCTGTGCATATCTCAGCAAGGAGTTCGTTAAAAAAAAAAAAAAAAAAACAGGTTAGGTATCTCCTTGTCTGAAAATGTCTCAACTATTAAAATATTAATAAAAATTTCCTGTACGCTAATCGCCATAATGGGAAAAAAAATAAAAACACGATTTTACCTTTTCTGTCACCTTTCCCCCTAAATGGTATCAATAAAATAAAAAACAAGCCCTCATATAGCTCTGTATACCGAAATATAAAAAAGTTATGACTGCCAGAAAATGGTAATGCAAAGAAATTTTTGATTTTTTTTTCAAAGGTTTTTTAATTTTTTTAAAACTGGTAAATAAGAAATTGACCCGCAGAATAAGGACATTACATGTCCTCACATGGCTATATGAATGGAACGTTTACGAAGTTACAGCTGTTGGAACGTCGGGAGGAAAAAATGAAAATGCAAAACCAAAAATGAGCCCCGTACTAGATATTCTGAAAACAATACAAGCAATGATGAACTATCAAAAACAGACTAATGCCCCTTTCACATGAGCGGGAGACTCGCATGTCTCCCGCAACGCATCTACAGGGCTGGACTCCGGCACTGACTGGGATCGCATATAATGCTATGCGATCCCTGTCAGTGCCGAGTCCAGCCCTGTAGATGCATTGCGGGAGACATGCGAGTCTCCCACTCGTGTGAAAGGGGCATAAGGCTCCATTCACACGTCCTGTTTGTCTTTCCTGATTCGATCCTGATTTTTTCAGGACCCATTGACATGAATGGATCCAGATCAGGATCAGGATTGAATCAGGAAAGAAAAACAGGACGTGTGAATGGAGCCTAAGAATCAATAAAAGAAGTACACATTAAAATTGTAAATGGCTTTGCTGTGTCCAATGGAAAACTACTGAAAGAACAGAAATTATTTTTTAACACTGTAGACTTGAATCCCTTTAAAAAAAGAATGATTTCCATATTCCAAATGGATGGTATGTTGCTTTAAAGTGTAACTGCCGTTTCACTACCAAAAATGAAATTCCTAACATATGCTGAAGGGAAGATATTCATGAAGCTGTATTTTTCAGTTAATTGTACCTTTCTGATGTCTGTATTCAGCCCTTAGTAACCCTATTTCTCTGTGCCTCTATTTCAGCATCTTCCTAAGATAGCTTCTGCTGCTCTTCCTGTGGTGATGTTTGCCCTGTCCTTGAGGCAATCCTGTATTTCCCTCACTTCCCATAAGCCTTTGCTCTCCTCACATGAACTAGCAGGACCAATCAAAATGCAGATAACTTCCACACTACCCCAGAGCACAGTGTATCCTCTCTCATACAACTAATCAGAGACAAGTCTTGCAGTTACATTAAGTCAGTAAGAAATCAGTAAGCATTTGTTTTAGCCTCTTAATAGTCACTTGTCCCTTATTATCTTCCACACTGACAGGGAGGGGGGAGGGTCTGCTTTGGCTGCTCATATCTCTGGTTTGGTACCAGCTAGAAATATGGGCTTTGTATCAGGGGCGGACACAGACAGCAGAGGGCCCCTGTGCAAAGATTGTGCCTGGGCCCCCCACGCCAAATTTTCAACTTAACCTATTGCCACCTAACATTACATACAGCAATACAAAAAATAGGGTGAGGCTACTTTCACACCTGAAGCACTACGATCCGGCTGGACACAAACCACAGCATGCAGAGGTTTGTGTCCCGCTGATTCTCAGCATTTTTGTCAGATTGTGGCCGGATCTCTGCTGGACCCCATTATAGTTAATGGGACCAGCAGGCATTCTGCATCCAGCAGTGCCGGAGCCGGTGAATTCCAGCAGGCTGTTTTCTGCTAGAACAGCCTGCCAGAATCACTAACACAGATGTGAAGGTAGCCTAATACAGCACCACATACCTCTTACATCCAGTGATGTTGTCTTCTTAGATGTAGACGTTCTCTGTCCTCATCTTCATGACATGATGATTTCTTTCAATCATCTCTTCTCTCTGCAGAGTTTCACAGACAGACATCTTAGTTTCCTACTTTTCCATCTTCCTCTCACCTTCTGAACACACCATCCTGCCACCTCTAATTCTGTACCCACTGTGCTCCCCAATAATATACTGCAGAAACAGTCCCCCTGAAAATACTATTACCACACGGATAGCGACCCCTTCAATGATTATTGTCACAGAGTGCCCTAAAAAATAACTGCACCCAGGAAACAGTGTACCTGACACTAATAGTGTAAACATAATGTCCCCCAAAAATAATGATACAACAAATGCCCTGTTGTGTGGCAGTAAAAAATACCTCCTCTTAGTGCCCCCAGTGGAGCTAATGTCCCTATAGTGTCCTCATAATGTGTGCAAATGCCCCTATTGTGTGCCAAAAAAAATCCTCTTAGTGCCCCCAATAAAGTTAGGGTCCCCATAGCGCCCCATAATTTGCACCAGTAACGAATACTCTTTATTTATAAAGTGCCCCCATAGTGCTTCTCCCCGTCCCATGATGCCTGACATAATGTGCCAGTATAAAATGCCCCTATAGAGTGCCACAAGTAGATGCCCCGATAATGCTACTCTCCCCCCTTCCCCATAGTGCCCCCATAATGTGTGCCAGTATAAAATGCCCTATATAATGCCCTCCAGTAGATGCCCTCATAGTGCTCCTTTCACTCCATGTGTGCCAATATATAATGCCCCCTTGTAGATGCTCCATAGTGCCAGTATATAATGCCCCCTTGTAGATGCCCCCATAGTGCCAGCATATAATGCTCCCTTGTAGATGCCCCCATAGTGCTCCCTCCATCTGTGCCAGTATACAATTCCCCCTTGTAGATGCCCCCATAGTGCCAGTATATAATGCCCCCTTGTAGATGCCCCCATAGTGCTCCCTCCATCTGTGCAAGTATTTAATGCCACCTTATAGATGCCCCCATAGTGCTCCTCTCCCCCGTGTGTGCCAGTATAATACCCGCTAGTAGATACCCCCATAGTACTCCTTCCCCCCCATGTGTGCCAGTATAATGTCCCCATAGTGCTCCTTTCCCCCATGTGTGCCAGTAAATGCCCCCTTATAGATAAAAATGCCCCCTCCATACTGGGCAAAAGCGTAACGTTAATTAAAAAAAATAAACAGTTATACTTACCTCCATGAGTCTGTCAGCGATGCGATGCAGGCCTCCTCCGGCCTGTGTCCCGCGCTGTTTGGCTCAGGCGGCACGATGATGTCATCGCGCCAACTGAGCCGGCCTCTGATAGGCTGCAGGCACTAGGCCTGCAGCCTATCAGAGGAGCAGGTAAGGGAAACGCCTCTCCCCTGCCCTGCAATCATCTGTATCGCTGTCCTGAGGACGGTAATATAGATGAATATGGAGATGAGCGCTTCCACAATGGAAGCGCTCATCTCCTACTGCCGTCGGACCTCCCACGGCCCCCCTGCCGCACTGGGCCCCTGTGCAGCCGAACCGGCTGCACAGGCTTATGTCCGCCCCTGCTTTGTATTGTCTGGAAGCTGACATTCTAAGCTTTAAGATAATACCAAAATGACATAAACCAGTACAGGGGAAGATATCACTCATAGAAATCGGGATGCTGTGAATGAAGCTGAAAGTATAAGCAGATTTTACTCACAATTATTCCCGACTCCATTTCTAACAGTGATTTCTCCTCTGTTGCTTGGACTAGAGCTCTCATTCTGGTCTTGAATTAAAGCCTGGAATGTCATCTTTCAAACAAGCCAAGTTTGTTTCTAGCTGGTACCATTCAGGCGATATCAGCCTGTAAAGCACTCTCCCCCTCCACTTTCTGCCTCAGCCCAGCACCAGGCTCTCAGGGCTGAGCTCCTCCCCCCAGAGCTCATCCGTCTCTTGTTATGAGATAGAGAAGACGACCTGCACAGTATGAGATAAGAGCAGCTGAATAGGAAAGTAGCATGCATCTGTGGGGGTTATTAGCAGGTAAAACGGAAAATGATCACATTTTAAAGCACAAAAGTACTTATACAGCAGTGTGTACTATACCTTTAGGGAATAAAAAAAATGAAACGGCAGTTACACTTTAAACATGTATCAATATCAGATTGGCCAAACATGGTGAATGGATCAAATATCGCCGCAGGATTATTGCTATATGGAACAGGAACCTGAAAACTAGCTGCCATACAAGATGTTAGCCTAACAGGGGCTGGTCCAGGTGACCAGCAGTTGGGTCCAACAAAATGATAAAAGAGCAGAGTAAAACAGTCATGTGGCATTCCCAGAGTGACAGAAGAAGAAATGCTAATGCCCCCAACGACTTGGTGTAAAATTCCCAAACTGACGAGTATAGCATTTTCCCTCCACCACTGCGTGAGGCCTGCTGCTTTTATGAGCCTGTGCAATGCTAGTGTGTCCCTCAGAGGCAGTTTCCCAAGAAGCAGACAGTGTACCCCTCCCATGTTTGGCTGCCAATCTGAGTCTGCTTCCACACAGGCACGCTTCCACCCTGCTGTCTCACGGGCACGCTGCCACCCTCGCCCCCTGATGATGATGCCCCTTCTGTACCTGGCTCCCTCATGTGATCCGTTACATCATCATCTACATCTGTTTGGTCTTCACTTGTGTTACCCTCACCTGTCTCTTGCACATGTCCCTGATCTCTCGCAACATGTGCTCCCACTAAACTGTCATCATCAGTAGTTGCACGCCTAGAGGAGTCCACAGCAGATTTTTTTAGTCCAAGTCTGGGCTGGCCTGTAACTGCTGACTGTCCTCACAAAGCTCATCCTCACTGAAAAGCCGAGCAGAGCCGGTGCCATACATTACTTGGTTAGCAGAAAGAGCAGAAAAAGCAAGAGGCAGGTTAAGGGCAGGTGAGGGCACAGAGGCACTTGTTGTCACTTGAGATGATGTTGAAGAGTGAGTCAACCATTCCAGTACAGCTGGATTGTTGGTCAAAACATGACTGCTGAATGACAGTGGCAGCTCTGACCTGTTGCTGCGGCTGCTACCTCCCCCCCCTTTTCTGCTGCTACTTGTGCCAGCTACAGAAACATTTTTGCCACTGCCTGTTCCTTTAGCAAGGCCCAGGCAACTGTCTGTTGACAGTAATGTACAGTAACTGTATCATAGCAGTTGAACAAGATACATGCAACGATATATTAGACCTCCCTTTAATAATGAGCCTGACATACAGTAGGTCTATGTGTACAATAACAGATTATCTATGAATGTCGCAGCAGATGAATAAGATGTACACGGCAATATATTAGACCATCCTTTAATGAGTGAGTCTGATGTTCAATAAGTCTATGTATAACATAACAGACTAACTATGAATGTCACAGCTGTTGAACGAGATGCATGCAGCTACATATTAGACCTCCCTTTAATACAGAGTCTGATGCACAGTAAGTCTATGTAGAAAATAACAGATTACTATAACTATGAATGTCGCAACAGTTGAACAAGATGCAGTCTCCTTGCTGTCTCCCTACAGTCTCAAAAATGTCCCTACAATCTTCCTGCACTGTCCCTGCACTCTCCCTATCTAATACTCTTTTTTAAACAGTTTTCAGCAACGCTGTCCCTAGTGCATAAGCACTTTTCACATCTCTCCCCATGATCAACTCATAGTGAAATGGTGGAGACCGTGTGGGATGAGACTATAGGGCTGTGACATCACTGGTGATAGCTATCTGTGGATTGGCTGGCTGCACGGCATAATGGGTGATCTCGTGTTCCCGGGCTTCTTACTTTCACTTTGTAACATGTGCAGCCACCATTTTAGAACATATAAAGTATAAACCAGAGGCACTCAGTGCCCCACCCGCACGCACTCTGAAAAAAGTCTAAGGCATACCAATATGTCTTAGACTTTTCCTGCCATTCATCAGCGCAGAGCGCTCTATGAACAGCACAAGCAACGCATTGAATGTAGGCAGGCTATTATAGCTAAATGATAAAGTACATGGAAGATACACTACAGTGGACTTTGCCCAAACTGCAACCCAACACTCATATATTTATTGCACTCAGCCTGTAAAAGGTTCGCCATCACTGGTATATACAGCATTACTAAGGGTAGCAGCACCTCACATTGGTCAGTGTAGAGGCATATCTCTGTGTGCGCTTTGTTTTTTTATTTTTTATACTAAACTTTATTAACAACATGACTTAGAGACAGTAAGACATTTTACATATCACTACAGACAGTCACACAGTGATGTAGTTACCGTAATAACCACAATAAAAATCATGATTCCATCATTAGTCCTATTTACTTATCCGATGAATGTGTCCTGTGTGCTGATCCAGCACATGTATGTCATGTAACACTGCTGCTTACTGAATATTGGGCTGTAAATATTGTCAAATTTCTGATGCGGTGGTTCATACATGGGCTATACCATTCTTCTTCATATAGGGTCAACTGCCTGATATACAGTAAGAAAGTTATGTATGCAAAATTTTAAATACCAAATATTTTAAATTCCAAATACCAAACTTCAAAAAAGCTAAATTTAGCCAACTAAGAGAATCCATTGGCCTAACAAACTGGGACAAAGTCCTCAAAAATAAAAATACAGCCACAAAATGGGATATTTTTAAAGGCATCCTAAACTTAAATTGTGAGATGTACATACCTTATGGGACCAAAAGGGTAAGGAACAAGAGAAAAACAATGTGGATAAAGAAAGCAATAAATGACAAAAAGAAAGCATTTAAATCACTAAAACAGGAGGGTAGCTAGGAAGCATTGAAAAACTATAAGGAAAAAACTAGAATATGTAAAAGACAAATAAAAGCAGCCGAACTAGAGACAGAGAGATTCATTGCCAAAGAGAGTAAAATTAACCTTAAACTGTTCTTCAATTATATAAATGGTAAAAAAGTATAAATCTGAAGGTGTCAGCCCTTTACAGACTAATGAGGGGGAGTTGCCGACAATGATGAGGAGAAAGCAAAGCTATTACATATTTTACCTCCACTGTATTCACTGAGGAAAATAAACTGTCCGATGAAATGCAGAATATAAACGTAAACTCTGCATTAAAAGTGTCCAGTTTGTCATACACCCTATAGGCAAGTAAGTTTAACATCTGTCGTGGGTAAACTGTTTAAGGTTTTTTAAGAGATGCTATCTTGGAGTACCTCAATGAAAATAAGCAAATAATGCCTATGAGGGATTGGTCATGTCAAACTAATTTAAGCAGTTTCTATGAGAAGGTAAGTTCTAGACTTGACCGCTGCGAATCAATGGATGTCGTATATCTGGACTTCTCCAAAGCATTTGTCACTGTACCACAGTAAAATGAGAATGCTTGGACTGGGAGATAATGTCTGTATGTGGGTAAGTAACTGGCTCAGTGATAGAAAACAGAGGGTGGTTATTAACGGTACACACTCAGATTGGGTCACTGTCACTAGTGGGGTACCACAGGGGTCAGTATTGGGCCCTATTTGCTTCAATATATTTATTAATGATCTTGTAGAAGGATTGCACATTAAAGGGTTTCTGTCATCAGAATTTAGCATTGCAAACCGAGTGTCATTTGCAATGCGCAAATGACACCTGATGACAGATATGTTAATTTTATAGTTTTCTGTAGCGTAGTTTTTGAGAAAATTGCGTTTTTTAAATATGTAAATGAACATCCCTAGGTGCAGGGGGCGTTAACCCTGCACCTAGTTGCGGCGTAATTCCGCCTCTTACCCCTCCTCCGTTCCGGTGATTGACAGGGCCAGGCAGCTAGCTCTTTCGGCTGCCGGCCCTGTCCGAGTCCGAAATCCCGCGCCTACGCATTGCGATCACCAATGGGGGCACATTGAGAGCCACCGGCCGCCCGGGTCCCGGCTTCCTCAATGCGCCCGCATTGGTGATCACAATGCGCAGGCGTGGGATTGTCAATCACCAGAACGGAGGAGGGGTAAGAGGAGGAATTACGTCGCAACTAGGTGCAGGGTTAACGCCCCCTGCACCTAGGGAAGCTCATTTACATATTTAAAAAATGCAATTTTCTCAAAAACTACGCTACAGAAAACAATAACATTAACATATCTGTCATCAGGTGTCATTTGCGCATTGCAAATGACACTCAGTTTGCAATGCTAAATTCTGATGACAGAAACCCTTTAAAATATCATTTTTTACAGATGACAATAAACTGTGTAAAGTAATTAACACAGAAGAGGGCAGTACACTGCTACAGAGGGATCTGAATAGATTGGAGGCTTGGGCAGAGAATGTGGCAGATGAGGTTTAACACTGACAAATGTAAGGTTATGCACATGGGAAGGAAAAATGCAAGTCACCAGTACATACTAAATAGTAAAACACTGGGTACCATTGACATGGAAAAGGATTTGTAAATTGGCCTTAGCAGCAGGCAGCTGCTGCCAAGGCCAATAAGATAATGGGTTGCATCAAAAGGGAGTACTGTGTACAGTTCTGGGCCTCTGTGAACAAGGCAAACATAGCACAGCTGAAGAGGGTTCAGAGGAGGGCAACTAAAGTCATAACTGGAATTATCAAAATTAGGGTTATTCACTTTAGAAAAAAGAAGACTGAGGGGAGATCTAATAACTATGTATAAATATATCAGGGGTCAGTACAGAGATCTCTCCCATCATCTATTTATCCCCAGGACTGTGACTGTGACGAAGGGACATCCTCTGCATCTGGAGGAAAGAAGGTTTGTACACAAACATAGAAGAGGATTCTTTACGGTAAGAGCAGTGAGACTATGGGACTCTCTGCCTGAGGAGGTGGTGATGGTGAATTCACTAAAAGAGTTCAAGAGGGGCCTGAATGTATTTCTGGAGTGTAACAATATTACAGGTTATAGTTACTAGAGATGGGTCGTTGATCCAGGGAGTTATTCTGACTGCCTGATTGGAGTTGGGAAGGAATTTTTTTCCCCTAAAGTGAGGAAAATTGGCTTCTACCTCACAGGGGTTTTTTGCCTTCCTCTGGATCAACATGCAGGATAACAGGCTGAACCCGATGGACATATGTTTTTTTTTCAGCCTTATAAACGATGTTACTATAAATAAGACCCCCCATTCAGACCTGACATGAGACCCTATACCTCAGATCAGACCCCCATGTCTCAGATCAAACTCCCATAGCTCAGATCAGACCCCTATGCCTCATATCAGCCCCCAGCCTCATATCAGCTCCTCATGCCTCACATCACGCCCATGCCGCATATCGGCCCCCAGCCTCATTTCATCAGCCTCAGATCACATTAAGAAAACCCACTTACCTCTTCTGCTCCAGTTGCCGCCGCTCCTCACCTCCAGCGCTCTCTCTTTTCTTCCTGCCTCCAGCTGTGCTGTGACCTGACGCGCACAGCGTCCCAGAGGTCACCGAGCACCCTCACGCTGTGCGCAGCCCAGGGAGCGTTGCATTCACGGCTTCCCGGTCCTCCGGTACTAATGAGCACTTCCACAATGGAAGCGCTCATTAGTATTTGCCCCATAACACACAGTGACATTTTCCCCCCCACTATAAATCCTTCAGACCAAAGGAGTCCACACCCTCCTGCTAAGCCATGTCCTTTTTCCAGTTTTGAAAAGTGTTAAGGTGTAAAAAGTTGCAAATTATAGCACAAGTATGGTGTGTGTAAAACTATTGATAAATCTGCCCCTTATCTACACGGCCTTCCCTCTGTTAAGGTTTCTACTTACACCCTCATAAAAAAACAAATCAGGGTAGTTTGAAAGGTTATTATTAGAGATGAGCGAGCACTAAAATGCACAGGTGCTCGTTATTCGAGACAAACTTTTCCCGATGCTCGGGTACTCGTTTCGAGTAACGAACCCCATTGAAGTCAATGGGAGACTCGAGCATTTTTTGCAGGGGACCAAGGCTCTGCCTAGGGAAGGCTGGGTGAAAACCTGGAAACCTCAGAAAATTATGGAAACACCACGGAAATGGACAGGAAACAGCAGGGGCAGCATGCATGGATGCCTCTGAGGTTGCCTAATCCCACCATTACCCCAAATTCTCCTGCAACAGCCTGGTCGTTACCCTCATGGCAATTGTGCTCACCCAGACCAAGAAAGGCGTGGCACATGCCCATCACGTTAGGGAAGCACCCAACTAGGTGCAACAAAGGTCCATCTTCCATGCCCATGCTGGCACTGCTCTCCTAACCCCAGCCACATGATGCAGTCATAAGCCTGACACAGCATGGCGGTGACACCAACAAGTGACCAAGTTAGATGAGGTAGCAGGTGAGCCACCCAAAAATTTAGCCTGACGCAGCATGGCGGTGACAACAGAGTGACCGAGTTAGACTGAGGGAGCAGGAGGTGAAGCACGGATGGTAATTCAAAGGAGGAGGTGGAGGAGGGGTTGGAGGAAGAGGCATAGTAAGTCTGAGAAACCGTAACCGAGGTAGGCCCCGCAATCCTCCAAGTGGGCAGTACATAAGCAGCCCCAGGGTCAGACTCGGTCAGAGTGACCGAGCTACACGATGGTAGCAGGTAGAGCACATTAAAAATTTACCGTGGCCCTGTATGTGGACGTTGAGGGCTTGTGCATGTATGTGGGCTGAACTTTTTTTCTGCTTGCTCTCCAACGTCTGCTGTAACGACAGCTGAACGTTGCGCAGGGACACATTGGTGGACAGTGTGGAGGATCATGGAGGCGAAGAGGTGGTTTTCCGGCGGGAGGCGCTCGTGCCGGGGTCCTGGGCTGGGGGTTGACTCGCAGAGGCAGCGAGTGACACAGGGGAAGGAGCAGTGGTGGGACCCGCATGAGGGGAACGGACGGCCTTGGTTCCATAGTGTTTAGCACTCATATACCTGCGCATGCTGGTGGTGGTTAGGTTGGTAGTGGTGGAACCCCCACTTAAAAATTTGGCATCAACTGGTACGGCTGTCAACATTGAGCTTGAACTAGTGGGGCATGTGTGGTATCGATTCTTCTGAGTTTAAAATCGTATACGTCCCCTATCTTGGGACCATATATTTCATGGACTTTTCGAACACGGAAAAGGAAAAAGAGCTTGCTCTGGCCAGGGGAGTGTCTTTTCTACTGCAGCTAAGGGGACGTGTCCATGCTCTGCCTATCACAGGTCAGGAGCCAATTAAAAGAACAACCAAAAAAAATCAGTTCAAAATCTAATACATCCCCTATCCGAGTAAATTGTTTGGAGAGAGGGCCTGTAGGTGGGGGGCAGGCTGGGGGGAAGGAGGTTGAGCTGGAAGAGCCAGAGGAGTGCCCCCTTGGCTAGCATGTGTGGTGGTGACAACAGCCGGATGGAGTTCAAATGACAACGCAGGACCCCAACTTAAAAATTTAGCATCAACCGGTACGGTTGTCAACTATGAAATTGATCAAGTGGGGCATGTGTTGTATGTATTCTTCTCAGTTTAATACCGTATAAGACACCTATCCGGAAAAATAGTTTGGAGAGAGAGAAAGAGAGGAAAAAGACGTATTTTTAAAAGTGACGTTCAGTATAGATCAGTTAAAGAGAAAGAAAGGATTTTATGAAATGGATTTGTATCACTGAGAGCAAAAGAACCTATTTTTTTACGTGACGTGCAGTATAGATCACTTGGAGATAAAAAGGGGAATGTGCAGACTTGGGCTGCTATAGTACAAACCACTATGGTGGTGACAACAGAGTGAGCGAGTGACACTGCGGTAGCAGGCAAACCACATAAACATTTTTCGTGGCCCTGTATGGCGGCGGTGACAACAGAGTGACTGAATTAGTATGCGGTAGCTGGTGAAGCACCCAAAAATTTAGCCTGACACAGCATGGAGGTTACACCACCAATGACTTTGTCCGACTAAGAATGCAGTGAAATGGCTTTTGTTGACCCTCCAAAAATTTTTTTCTTTTCGGAGTACACAAAGTCTACCCTCAGCAAAATATATTTTTTTTAAATGTTGGTACTTGCACCTCCTGAAAAATTGTTTTGGACTGTCTGTTTGACGCTCCTGAAACATTGTTTTACACTGTCTGTAGTTGACACTGCAGAAAAATTGTTTGGAGAGAGGGCCTGTAGGTGGACCTCCGGAAAAATTGTTCAGAGAGAGGGCCTGTAGGTGGACCTCCGGAAAAATTATTTGGAGAGAGGGCTTGTAGGTGGACCTCCGGAAAAATTGTTCAGAGAGAGGGCCGGTATGTGGACCTCCGGAAAAATTGTTTAGAGAGAGGACCTGTAGGTGGAACTCCGGAAAAAGTGTTTAGAGAGAGGGCCTGTAGGTGGACCTCCGGAAAAATTGTTTGGAGAGAGGGCCTGTAGGTGGACCTCCGGGAAAATTGTTTAGAGAGAGGGCCTGTAGGTGGACCTCCGGAAAAATTGTGGTAAAAGAGTGCCAGTTGGACCTCTAAAAAATGGCGTTTTTTGGGTCAGCAAAGGAGGAGTAGGAGAAGAGGAATCGGATACATAAGTAATGTTAATCTTTAGCTGCTTTCCCCCGGAGGAGATTTGAATTCCGGTGAAATCCAGGCTTTGTTCATTTTAATACGCGTCAGCCTGTCAGCGCTCTCAGTTGACAGGCGTGTACGCTTATCAGTGATGACTCCACCAGCTGCACTGAATACCCGCTCTGAAAGCACGCTAGCGGCAGGGCAGGCCAGCACCTCCAAGGCGTACAGCGCCAGTTCAGGCCACGTGTCCAGCTTTGAAACCCAGTAGTTGTATGGAGCAGAGTGATCGGTCCGGACGTTGGTATGGTCAGCTAGGTACTCCCTCACCATCTTTCTGTACAGCTCCCCCCTACTCTGCCTAGACTGGGGACAGGTGACAGTGTCTTGCTGGGGTGACATAAAACTGGCAAAGGCCTTGGAGAGCGTTCCCCTGCCAGTGCTGGACAAGCTGCTTGCTCGCCTCCTCTCCCCCGCTACTTGGCCCACAGAACCATGCCCTCTGCCGCTAGCGGCGTCAGATGGGAAGGATTGTTTCAGCTTGTGCACCAGGGCCTGTTGATATTGATTCACTCTCATACTCCTTTCCTCTACAGGGATGAGAGTGGAAAGGTTCTGCTTGTACCGTGGGTCCAGGAGAGTGAACACCCAGTAATCGGTGTTTGAAAAATTGCTTCTAACGCGAGGGTCACAGGATAGGCAGCCTAACATGAAGTCTGCCATGTGCGCCAGAGTCCCAACACGCAAGAATTCCCTCTCCTCACTGGCCTGACTCTCCATTTCCTCCTCCTCCTCCTCCAAGTCCTCCTCTTCAGCCCATACATGCTCAAGAGTTAAGGACTGAGCACTGGTACCCTCTTCTGTCTCGCCGACATTCTGCTCCTCTTCCTCCTCATCCTCATCCCCCTCCTCCGATACGCGCTGAGAAACAGACCGGAGGGTGCTCTGGCTATCAAGCGACGTATCTTCCTCCACCGTCTCTTGTGACAAGCACAAAGCATCCGACTTGATGCTGAGCAGTGAGTTTTTCAACAGGCAAAGCAGCGGGATGGTGAGGCTGATAATGGCGGCATCGCTGCTGATCATCTGTGTTGACTCCTCAAAGTTGCTCAACACCTGGCAGATATCAGACATCCACGTCCACTCCTCATTGTAGACTTGAGGAATCTGACTGACCTGACTACCAGTTCTGGTGGAAGTTGACATCTGGCAGTCTACAATCGCTCTGCGCTGCTGGTAAACTCTGTCGAATTCCATCTTGTGGGCACGTCGCACAACAGTCGGTGAGCGGGCAGTTGTAGGCAGCGCTGCGCTGCCCTGAGAGTGGCAGAATCTGTGGTCGACTTGCGGAAATGCGCACAGATGCGGCGCACCTTGGTGAGCAAATCAGACAGATTGGGGTATGTCTTGAGGAATCGCTGAACTATGAGATTGAACACGTGGGCCAGGCATGGCACATGTGTCAGTCTGCCGAGTTGCAGAGCCGCCACCAGGTTACGCCCGTTGTCACACACAACCATGCCTGGCTTGAGGTTCAGCGGTGCCAGCCACAGATCGGTCTGCGCCGTGATGCCCTGTAACAGCTCTTGGGCGGTGTGCCTTTTGTCACCTAAGCTCAGCAGTTTGAGCACCGCCTGCTGGCGCTTACCCACGGCACTGCTTCTGCGCCTAGAGCTACCGACTGAAGGCGCCGTGCCCACGGATGGTAATTCGGAGGAGGAGGTGGAGGAGGGGTCGGAGGAGGAGGTATAGTACGTCTGAGAGACCATGACCGAGGTAGGCCCCGCAATCCTTGGTGTGGGCAGTACATGAGCGGCCCCAGGGTCAGACTCGGTCCCAGCCTCCACCAAGTTAACCCAATGTGCCGTCAGTGATATATAGTGTCCCTGCCCGGCAGCACTTGTCCACGTGTCCGTGGTTAGGTGGACCTTCTCAGAAACAGCGTTGGTCAGGGCACGGATGATGTTCTGTGACACGTGCTGATGTAGGGATGGGACGGCACATCGGGAAAAATAGTGGCGGCTGGGGACCGAATACCGAGGGGCAGCCACCGCCATGAGATTGCGAAAGGCCTCGGTCTCTACCAGCCTATAGGGCAGCATCTCCAGGCTCAGCAATTTGTAGATGTGGACGTTGAGGGCTTGGGCATGTGGGTGGGTGGAACTGTATTTCCTCTTGCGCTCCAGCGTCTGCTGTAAAGACAGCTGAACGCTGCGCTGGGACACATTGGTGGACGCTGTGGAGGATCGTGGAGGCGAAGGTGTAGTTTTCTGGCGGGAGGCGCTCGTGCCGGGATCCTGGGCAGGGGGTTGACTAGCAGAGGCATCGAGTGACACAGGGGAAGGAGCAGTGGTGTGACCCGCAGGAGGTGAACGGCCTTGGTTCCATTGAGTGGGGTGTTTAGCACTCATATGCCTGCGCATGCTGGTGGTGGTTAGGCTAGTAGTGGTGGCACCCCTGCTGATCCTGGTGTGGCACAGGTTGCACACCACAGTCCGTCGGCCATCCTCAATTTCTTTAAAGAACCTCCAGACTTGCGAACATCTAGGCCTCGCCATGGGAACTTCACTAAGTGAAACAGTTGCTGCTGATGCACCAGCTCTGGCCCTGCTTCTTCCTCTGGCCACTGCCTCTTCCAACCTGTTCTGGTGCAGCACTTGCCTCCGCCTCAGAAGCACCGTCTTCACTCGGCTTATCAACCCAGCTTGGGTCAGTCACCTCGTCATCCTCTGATTCCTCAGTCTGCTCCCCCCTCGGACTTCCTGCCCTGACAACAACTTCACCACTGTCTGACAACCGTGTCTCCTCATCGTCCGACACCTCTTTACACACTTTTTTCCACTCAGTCAACATTGTCATCATCATCATCACCCACAGACTGCGACAGTTGGAAAACTTGGGCATCGGGAAAGGGGTCAGCAGCAACCTGAGAAGTGGTTTGTGACTCTGGGAAGGGTCCAGAAAACAGTTCGTCAGAGTATGCCGGATCGCATTCCAAATTTTCCTGGGAGGGGGCAGACTGGGGGGAAGGAGGTTGAGGTGGAGGAGCCAGAGGAGTGCTCCCTTGGGTAACGTGGGTGGACTGCGTGGAAGACTGACTGGTGGACAAATTACTTGAAGCATTGTCCGCAATCCACGACATCAGCTGTTCACACTGTTGTGGTTTCAACAGTCCTCTACCACGTGTCCCTGTAAGTTGAGACATGAAGCTAGGGAGTGTAGCTCTGCGGCGTTCCCCTGTTCCCTCATCAGCAGGTACTGTCTCACCCTGCACAGGACCACGGCCTCTTCCCCCTGCAGTAATTGAATGCCCACGCCCTCGACCCTTAGCCCTGGGGTTCAACATTTTCTGTATATAAGTGTATTATATAAAAAAAAATAAAATAAATGGGCCTGCTGTACTGAAACCCACAAACTTGTTCAATCTGAACAAGAAAATATATAGGTGGATAAGTTAGAGCAAAATTACGTATGTTATTACGTACCGTGCAGTATGGAGCAATTACACTGAAACTATTAGATTAGGCAGACTTGGTCTGCTTAAGTGCAACCCAGACAAATGTTGCACAGAGATTTTTGTAATGTAGCTGTATAAGTGAGAGCAAAAGACCTTTTTTAATTACGTGACGTACAGAATGTGTCACCTGGACAGAAAATACGGAGTGTGGTTTGTGGTGAGTGGACAGCTCAACTGTGACACACAGAATGGTTCCACACAGCTGTATGAAATGGATTTGTATCACTCAGATAAAACAACAAAAAAACAATTGTTTTATATATTTTTTTTATATATATTTTTTATATATATATATATATTTTTTTTTTAACGTGACGTGCAGAAACTATCAGAGAGCAAACTCAGCCCCTGCTGACTGTGGCTATTTTGACTGCAACCCAGACAAATGTCGCACAGAGATTTTTCTAATGTAGCTGTATCAGTGAAAGCAAAAGACCGTATTTGATTACGTGACGTACAGTATGGGTCACCTGGACAGAAAATACGGATTGTGGTTTGTGGTGAGTGGACAGCTGAACTGTGACACACAGAATGGTTCCACACTGCTGTATGAAATGGATTTGTATCACTGAGATAAAACAATAAAAAAAAGGGTTATATATGGCGATAGCTGCACTACTAGTGCCAGCCAGTCCAGCCAGGAGACAAAAAAAAATGTCTTGTAGCCCTTAGAAGGGCTGTTGGGTTCTTTTGAGATCACTGCCTAACAGAGAACTAAATCCAGGCCCTAACACTCTCCCTGAAACGCAGCAGCTCTGTCCCTAACGACATCCAGACAGCATTTGAGCCGAGCACAGCGGGCAGTCACTAGTATATTCCAGGGTCACCTGATCAGGCCAGCCAACCCCTGCTATCGACATGTAAGGGCCCCACGTGATGCTGGGTGTACCGCAGAGTCTCCTGGCTTGTGATTGGCTGAGTTTATAGGCGCCAAAAATTCAAAATGTGGGAGATGCCATTTCCTCAAGCATGGCGAGATACTCGTCCGAGCAGCGAGCACTTACGAGTACCGTAATACTCGAACAAGCACCAAGCTCGGACGAGCATGCTCGCTTATCTCTAGTTATTATTATTATTAGAGATCATGCACATGACTGTATTTTACTTTAGTGTGTTATCAGTTTTTTAGAATGGATTAGAAGACTAACCCATGCAGTTCAATGGGGTCCTGCACACATCCGTTTTATTCACAGATCTATGTTACCCATCCATAAAACTCACAGCAAGTCTTATTCTTGTTGATTTTTGTGGATGAAAATAGCCCTTTATATTGCTTGGAGTGATAATCATATACAGCCGAGTGCATGATGTCTTACTCTGTAGCTTCAAAACAATTTATCAATATTTTCAAAACTACATAATATTTCATGGAGAAAACTGTGCAAATTGCACAAATACTACTTTTTCTAGACATTTTTCGAAACTGTCTAGGAAGGTGCAAGAAACTGTCCAAAACACACAATAAAATTGCTACACATCATTTTGCTACAATTTTGGCTAATTTTCCTTAGTAATCAGCCCTCGATTTGTGGCAAAATAGAAAACATCTTGAAAAAATAACAAGAATTGAGCACAGTGATTTTTAAGGAGTAAGTTTTGGAAACAGATAAAGGTAGTGGGACATGGTGGTAGCGTCGTAATCTCTTACCATAGTGTCCTGATGCAGAAATTTCTGAGTCTCTAATTTTTCTAGTTGACAAGCCAAGAGGTTGGTGACACCCTGTGGTGGAATCCATTATTACAATGAGTACAACAAAATTTCCATTTTGACTGTGCATGACTTGTAATACAGCAGAATATTTTACAAATACTAATTATTATTGTAATCCTCTGAATAAAGGATCTGCAACACTATTAGGGCTCATGTGCCAGCCGGGCCCATGCTGTGGACCGCAAATTGCAGTCCGCAATGCACTGGCACCACCGTAGGGCCGCCGTATGTGGATGCAGGATCCATTCACTTGAATGGGGTCCACAATCTGTATCCGACAGTCCGCACCGCAAAAAAGTAGTGGATGCACTACTTTTTTGTGGTACGGAAGGACAGACAGAAAATCCCTGGAAGCACTCCATAGCACTTCCATGGGTTTTCATGCCTTCGTTCTGCACCGCACCTTCCGGATTTTGGAGTGAATGGGTCTGCATCAGTGATGCAATGGACAAATGGCCGGTCCCCATATATTGTGGACCTGCTGTTTGCGGGCCGCAATATGGGCATCGCCTGACAATGTTCATGTGCATGATACCCTCAATTAATGGGTACGGGGGAGTGACCAGGAAACATAAATAAAATATAAAAATATATATATCTATGCAACTATTAAGCCTAGAGAGAAAATAAATATAATGTTTTACTCAGCATGATCAACCATACCAGGCAATATGCCTGGTTTAATGTTTGATCATGCTGTTAACCCCTTAAAGACTGGGTCTATTTTCATTTTTCCATTCTTGATTTTTCCTCCCCATGTTCTAAAAGCTATAATTTTTATTTTTCCGTTCACATAGCAATGTGAGGTCTTTTTTTACGGTACAAGATAAAAAAAACACAGAATTACGGCAACATTTTTGGGGTTTTGACATCACAGCATTCACTGTGCACTAAAAATTAACAAATTTCCAAATTTTAATTTCTTTACTTTTAAAATACATAGTAATACCAACTAAAATAGTTATTACTTTACATTCCCCATATGTCTACTTTATGTTTGGATTATTTGGAAAATTACATTTTATTTTTTTGGGACGTTAGAAGGCTAAGAAGTTTAGAAGCAAATCTTGAAATTTTTCAGAAAATTTCCAAAACCCACTTTTTAAGGACCAGTTCAGGTCTGAAGTCACTTTGTGAGGCTTACACAATAGAAACCACCCCAAAATGACCCCATTTTAGAAACTACACCCCTCAAGGTATTCAAAACTGAATTTAAAAAACATTGTTAACCCTTTAGGTGTTCAACAAGAATTAAAGGAAAATGTAGATGAAATTTCTGAATTTCACTTTTTTGGCAGATTTTCAATTGTAATCCATTTTTTCCATTAACAAAGCAAGGGTTAACAGCCAAACAACTCAATATTTATTACCCTGATCTGTAGTTTACAGAAACACCCCATTTGTGATCGTAAACCGCTGTATGAGCACATAGCGCAAGACGCACCCCTAGAGTAGAAACTCCAAAAAAGTGACCCCATTTTGGAAACTATGGGATAAGATAGCAGTTTTGTTGGTACTATTTTAGGGTACATATGATTTTTGGTTGCTCTATATTACACTTTTTGTAAGGCAAGGTAACAAAAAATGGCTGTTTTGGCACCGTTTTTTATTTTTTGTTATTTACAACGTTCAGCTGACAGGTTAGATCATGTGCTATTTTTATAGATCAGGATGTTACGGACACAACAATACCCATGTATACAGTATGTATGTAACAATAACCATGTATAGCCAAAATGGCTCTTTTTTGACACCTTTTATTTATTTTTTACTGTGTTCACCTGAGGGGTTAGATCATGTGAGATTTCTATAGAGCAGGTTGTTACGGATGGACGATACCTAACATGTATACTTTATTTAAGTTTTACACAATAATAGCATTTTTGAAACAAAAAAATCATGTTTTAGTGTCTCCATAGTCTGAGAGCCATAGTTTTTTTTCAATTTTTTGGGCGATTATCTTAGGTAGGGGCTCATTTTTTGCGGGATGAGGTGACAATTATGTTGGTACTATTTTGGGGTGCGTCTGACTTTTTAATTGCTTGGTATTACACTTTTTGTGATGTAAGATGACAAAAAATGGCTTTTTTGACACCGTTTTTATATTTTTTTTACTGTGTTCACCTGAGGGGTTAGGTCATGTGATATTTTTATAGAGCCGGTCGTTATGGGCGCAGCAATACCAAGTATGTCTGTTTTTCTTAAAGGGGTTGTCCGAGTTATTTTTTTGTTCTTTATATGTTACTAACTTGTCAGGTATAACAACTTTCCCATATACTTTGTGTTTCTAAAGCTGCTGGTTTCTCAGAGTTGACTGAGGGTCACATGACCTATGATGTCACCTTATCTCCCTAGTCTATGATGTTTCGTGTACAAGCCTCAGAGTTCAGATAAGAGTCTGTACACCAGACGTCACTGGCCACGCCCCCTTTCTTTGCCGGGCTCCTGCTATCTTCTCTCTCCCTGGATTCCTTCAGATAAAACATTAACCCCTTCAGCCAGAACACACTGAGGGCTCAAGGCTTTATAACAAATAGTAGCTGCAGCAGTGAGAGGAGACAAATGCTGGGCAAGGAGCTATAGAGGAATTGTATTGCACAAGAAAAGGTAGGGAGAATTTCCTGTGTGTATCATCAGTGTCATTGTACAGCTGGGACACTTATAGTCCTACACATACAACATGCTGCTGAGTATTCCAGCAGGCAGACATGTACTCACAGCACTTATATTCACTGCCTTTGCAGAGAAGGGGGGAGGGGCTGAGATTGTTGTTATTGCATGTAAACAAAGGCCAGAAGAGAACCAGGGAAATGAGGAAATATAGATTTTTTTTGCCTAAAACTTGCTGAACTTAGTTATATATTGTTGCCAGATTTACAGTGCTATATTTTTTTTTTCATAACTTGGACAACCCCTTTAAGGGGTTAAAGTATTTCAGTCTACAGAGCTGTATTAGGGCTTGTTTTTTTGCAGAACGAACTGTAGGGTTTTTTGGTGGTATATACGACTTTGTGATTACTGTTATTCAATTTTTTGGGGGGACAAGGTGACTAAAAAATGGAGAATCATGTGTTTTTTTCAGTTACAGCTTTAACTGCACAGGACATTTTCAGATGCAGCGATACCTAATATTTTTATTTTTTATATATTTTTATATGTAAAATTGGGAAAGGGGGTGATTTAAACTCTTAATATTTTACCGTTTTTCTATTTTTTAAAACTTTTTTTCACTTTTTTTCAATTTTTTAAAATCTGAAAAATCATCATTATATTGCATAAAACAAGTTCAATATTTTTTTTTTAACTTTTATGGACTTACGTGGATCATATACAAGATAAATTGCTTTCATTTTATAGCTTTCATATACTGCTTCTGATTCTATATGCCACAGACCAGTTGTATGAGCCTCCATCTCCAGGGTGACACCAACACCTTAAATGAAACATATAATCATATGAATACAGTAAGACTGTTAAAGGAGTTGTCCGGGCTTTTATTATTGATGACCTATCCTCAGGATCGGTGAGGGTCCAACACCTGGCACCCCCGCTGATCAGCTGTACAAGGAGACGGTGCGCACATGCCGTCTCTTTTCTCTTTTCCTGTCCGCTGCTGCTGTCTATGGTCTTTGCCATAGATAGCAGCGGTGAACAGGAAGAGAGATGGGAGACGGTATGTGCAGCTCGTACAGCTGATCAGCAGAGGTGCCGGGCCCTTGCCAATCTCATATTGATGACCTATCCTGAGGATAGTTCATCAATAATAAAAGCCCGGACAACCCCTTTAACCCCTTGAGGACAGAGCCCATTTTGGCCTTAATGTCTGAGCCAAATTTTTGAATTCTGACATGTGTCACTTTATGTGGTAATAACTTTGGAACGCTTTTACTTATCCAGGCCATTCTGAGATTGTTTTCTCGTGACACATTGTGCTTCATGACAGTCATAAATTTGAGTCAATATATTTCACCCTTATTTATGAAAAAATCCCAAATTTACCAAAAATTCTGAAAAATTTCCAAATTTCCAAATTTCAATTTCTCTACTTTCAAAATACACCGTAATACCTCCAAAAATAGTTATTATTTTACATTCCCCATATGTCTACTTTATGTTGGCATCATTTTGTAAACGTCATTTTACTTTTTTAGGACGTTAGGAGGCTTAGAAGTTTAAAAGCCATTTTTCAAATTTTCACCAAATTTTCCAAAACCATTTTTTTTAGCACCAATGCAGATATAAAGTGATTTTGAGGGGCTTACATAATGAAACCCACCATAAATGACCCCATTTTAGAAACTACACCCCTCAAATTATAAAAAACTGCTGTTACAAACTTTGTTAACCCTTGAGGTGTTCCACAAGAATTAATGGAAAATGGAGGTGAAATTTCAAAATTTCACTTTTTCGTAGATTATTCATGTTAATATTTTTTTTCTTGCAACATAGCAAGGGTTAACAGCAAACTAAACCTCAATTTACATTGCTCTGATTCTGCAGTTTACAGAAATACCCCATATGTGGTGGTAAACGTCTCTATGGGTTTGTGGCAGTGGTCAGAAGGAAAGGAGCGCCATACGGATTTTGGAGGCAAAATTTGCTAGAATAGTTTTTAGGCACCATTTTGTAATTGAGAGACCCTGACGTACCCCTACAGTGGAAACCCTCATAAAGTGACCCCATTTTTGAAACTACACCCTTCAAAGAATATATTAAGGGGGGTACTGACCACTTTGACCCCCTAAGCATTTTACGGAATTTGGAAACACTTGGCTGTGAAAATGAAAATTTTTTTTCTTCCAATAAAATGTTGCTTTAGCCCCAATTTTTTTTATTTTCATAAGGGGTAACAGGAGAAAAGTCCCCCCATAATTTGTTACCCATTTTCTCCTGAATACGGCAACACCCCATATGTTGTGGTAAACTGCTGTGGGGGTACATGGCAGGACTCAGAACAGAAGGAGCGCCATATGGATTTTACAACACAGATTTTGATGGAGTGGTTTGCGGGAGCCATTGATTTTTATTTTTTTGAGCTATTGTCTTATGTGGGGGCTTATTTTTTGCAGGATGAGGTGAGGTTTTCATTGGTACCATTTTGGGGTAAATATGCCTTTTTGATCGCCTGCTATTACACTTTTTGTGAGGGAAGAGGGAAAAAAATGGCTATTTTGGCATAGTTTTTTTTTTAAATTTTTTACAGCATTCGCCTGGGGGGCCATCTCATGTAATATTTTTATAGAGCAGGTTGTTACGGATGCAGCGATACCCAATATGTCCAACTTTTTTATTGTTGGAAAGTTTTACACATTAGATGCATTTTGAACAGAATAAAATATTTTTTTTGTGTTGCCATTTTCAGAGAGCCATATTTTTTTCAGTTTTCGGGCGATTGTCTCAGGTAGGGTACAGTTTTTGCGGGACAAGATGACGGTTGAATTGATACCATTTTGGGGTAATTACGCCTTTTTGATCGCCTGCTATTACACTTTTTGTGAGGGAAGAGGGGAAAAAATGGCTATTTTGGCATAGTTTTTAAAAAAAATTTTTTACAGCATTCGCCTGGGGGGCCATCTCATGTAATATTTTTATAGAGCAGGTTGTTACGGATGCAGCGATACCCAATATGTCCAACTTTTTTATTGTTGGAAAGTTTTACACATTAGATGCATTTTTGAACAGAATAAAATATTTTTTTTGTGTTGCCATTTTCAGAGAGCCATATTTTTTTCAGTTTTCAGGCGATTGTTTCAGGTAGGGTACAGTTTTTGCGGGACAAGATGACGGTTGAATTGATACCATTTTGGGGTAAATATGCCTTTTTGATCTCCTGCTATTACACTTTTTGTGAGGGAAGAGGGAAAAAATGGCTATTTTGGCATAGTTTTTTTTATTATTTTTTTTTACAGCATTCGCCTGGGGGGCTATCTCATGTAATATTTTTATAGAGCGGGTTGTTACGGATGTGGCGATACCTAACATGTTTATGTATTGTGTGGTTTTTTATTTTTAATCAATTTTTTAACTTTTTTTTTAACTTTTTTTTTTCCACTTTCTTGACTCAGATCCACTTGGTTCTTCAAGAACCAGTGGGTCTGGTATTTTACAATACACTGCAGTACACTGTATAGTGTACTGCAGTGTATTTTCTTATAGCCTGTTCAAGCTCCTGCCTTTAGCAGGAGCTTGAACAGGCTTCCATGGCAAGCCAGACGAAAGCGTCTGGTTGCCATGGTAACCATCGGGACGCTGCCACAGCAGAGCAGCGTCCCGATGGAAGGGAGAGGGAGCTTCCTCCCTCTCATCTGCCCACACCATCGGCGCTGCCAGCGCACCGCAGCGCCGATGGGAGAGGGAGGGAGCGCTCCCTCCCTGTTAACCCCTTCCATACAGCGGTCCGCGGCATGGAAGGGGTTAAACTGCTGACATCGGTGCCAGCACCGATGTCAGCAGTTTCAAGCAGAGTATCAGCTGTATGCTGATACTCTGCTTGAATACCGCTCGGCCATCCTGAATGATTATTGCGGGCGGCACTCGCGGCAGCCGCCCGCACATTGCGAGTCTTCCCCCGCCGCCCATCTGCCCACCCATCTGCCCACCGCCAATCAAGGGGGCGGGGGGGACACCCTGACCTCCCCCTAAATACTGACACTCGGCGGGGATTCGCTAGAATAGCGCTATCCCCGCCGAGTACACGGAGCCTGCTGTGAATGGCTGGTCTGAATAGCGATCGCCATCGAGCAGCGGGGGTTAACATGCATGACGTACCGGTACGCCCGGTTGCGCTAAGTACATCGCGCCCATGACGTACCGGTACGTCCAATGTCGCCAAGGGGTTAAGAGAGAATTACACTCTCCTTTAGGCCTCATACACAACTGTATGTGTTTTGCGGTCCACAAAACACAGATGTGTAAAATATGGATACCATTCATGAGCATGCTGCATTTTTCACAGGCCCAATAGCAGAAATGTCTATTCTTGTCCACAAGATATGTTCATCTGGGATGACATCCATGTGGTTTCTGCACTGTCTGCACCCATGGATATTAATGGAATGTGGACCACAAATACGGTCATGTGCCTGAGGCCTTAGATGAATAG